>OMKY01057866.1:0-12059 GCA_900302395.1 Bregmaceros cantori | reverse complement strand
TGAAAGAGTGTGTGTGTGTGTGTGTGCCGGTAAGAGAGTGATGGTGATTATGGAGCTTCTAGCAGTAGCACTATCCATCCTTCTCTAGAAAGAGCAGATTGCTGGAACTAAGTCTATTGATTTAACACGTCCTACACGGCCACACCGCTAAGTTTCTCTCAATCATCCAACTGTGCACAAACAAGGTATGGGCTGTGAAATTACTTAAAGGTGCAGTTGCTGAGATTATTTTGCTAACAACACTTTTATATTTTCTAAAATTCAAACTGCCACAAATCCCACTGACAGATATGATATGCATACAAGTTATATCAGTTGTATATATCTTTAATTTCTGGGAAATTGTAAAAATGTCTTAATTCTGTTATGGTGTATGGGTACAGTCCGTTTTCTGGTAAAATTAGACAAATGCATGTGTTTGCCTACGGCTTGCTCACATTTCAACCAACAGAGTGCAAAGGATGCAATCAAAGTCTTGTACTCATTGGAATCTGTCATGGGCCGCTCGTCCACGGGCGGCACCCAGGCGCCAGGTTCGGCCGTGGACCGCACGAGCACAGCAGGTGCTCCTCTCACTCGGCTCCGGAGCGGCTCCATGATTGGCTGCTCTCCCCTTCTTAAAGGGGCTTCGGACGCTGGTCAGTACTTAGGGAGACAAGTTTATGTTTTGTATAGCTAGATCGCTACACTCCCTGAGCTCTCAGTGTAGCTTGTTGTTAGCCACTTAGCCTGTCAGCCATCGAGGTAACCAGAGGCTACTCTCCTGCTACAGGAACCACCTACATCTCCACCTCTGGATCCGGCTCATCGGTCTCGGACCAAACCCCGGAGATGAGTAGTCCTTCTAAGACATTGTAGTTTTTTACGGACAATTGTTCTTCGTGTTCAGAGACTCTCATTGCCTGTACACTGTTGCTTTTGTTTACCTTTGCACACTGTGTGCTACAAGTGTTTTGTGTTTGGTTCCTGTGTTGCAGTATACGGATGATGGCGGGGTCGCCATTAAGTCATTCAAACCTTTATTGCATTCTTGACTGAGTCCTTAATTCTTTATTCTCGCTGTACGAATCATAACAACAGGCTCTAAAATGAAAAATGAACAAAAATGAAATTGTATATAAAATTCACTTTTTCAATGCCAGTTTTACAATGTTTGAACAAAGTTTAAAACCTAACCTAACTTACTTCACTTAAGGTTCACAAATCCCACTGCCGGCATTACTGCCCCCTATTGGCTCATTCACACCATTACACATCCCTACCACCTACCATCGGTGCGCAAAAAAAGTAACAAACCTGTTATGGGAAAAGTAAGGAGTAGAAGTACAGATATTTCTGTTAAAAATCTTCTCAGTACAAGTAAAAAGTCATTAGAAAAAAAAGTACTTCTAAAAGTACAGATACATGAAAAAACTACTTAAGTACAGTACTTTAGTATTTGTACTTCATTACTTGCCATCTCTGCTATTCCTTTAATGTCACTAGAAAGTAAGGAATGGAATAATTTACTTTGAAAGTGTCTGATTCTTTATTAGACGAAAAAAGGCAAGGCAGCCCTTTCCTCGTTAACTTTTAAGACCCGATTCCACTACGCAGCCAGAGACTATCATTAGCCGGGATTAATTCCCGCTCTCGCCGTATGATCAATGAGAATGTTTCTGCTTTATCTATTTTCCGTCTAAGCACAAAGTCGTGTGCAAACAGCACCCCCTGCAGTGAGACGCTGCAGTATTATCTGCTTGGCAAATGTTTGAACAACTCCTTAAACAGCCACTAATTTCCACGAGCCTCCCCGGCGTCTTGACATCCAGCCCCGCAGCCCAGCCATTGTTTTTTGGATAAATGAGCAGCCTCCGTCTGTCTCCCTCGCAGCGTGGCCCCTCACCAGCAAACGAGCGAACGCCAACGGGGGGGCTCCGACTCTCCGCGGTTTCCCCGCCTTTATTGGCCTCCGCCACCTGCACCTCGACGGCCATCTCCCGCGCTCCCCGTCATGCCGGGTAAACGGCAAATGTCAGCGGTGTTGCGTCTGCTATCGCTGAGTCATTAGCCCGCATTAACCTAATACACCGATGGGTCTTTAAAAGTATCGAGGAGACCAGTCGTTGTCTCCTCCGAAGGCAAAGAGCACGATGGCAGGGCCCCCCCGTACATGTTACAAATGTGTAGAGCATGTGCGTTGTTAACTCTTAGTTTAATTATTACGATGTGGGTTCCTTGTAAACATCTGGGAGTCAACACATGAACAAATATCGGGAGGGGGTGGTGGACCAGATGCTAGTGTTTTGGGTCGGTGCTTCGTCCCAGCTAGCTGTGCTAGCCGGTTAGAATCAGGTATTCATTATCATGGAAATTACATCCAACCATAAAGTCGACCATTTTAAGATTGTTGTCACAAAGCACGTCACGCTGTTTATTAACTGTTTGTTTGTTTGTTTCCACAAACACATGCCCAAACAGACACTCAGATATAAATAATGATATCCCCCGAAATGCGGAGCGTAGGGGAATTTTTGTTTGGTCCATAACTTCTGGATTTGCCGCACATTTCTGCCTTGAACGATGTTTCATATTAAGCAGGGCTTGAAAACGAAATTACTTTTTAAAACGTTCCATTCGTAACGGTTCAGGCAGGTCTATATTTAACGTTTTCTTTCTCGGAACGGATTGCACCACCAAAATATTGGTCCTGAACGGAACACAAACATTTTGTTTGTTCTTAAAGTTCCTTATATTGTGCAATGTTAAGTTTAGATATAGTTTTTATACAAAATATTTTTTGGCAGACACTCAAACTTCAGAGCAACTGTATTAACATCATTACATTCGATTCCTCGTCTGTCCACAAGATGGAGCCCCAGATGCACGGGGCTTGATGACTGACAGTGAAAGTGGACGGAAATAGTCTCCCAGACATAGGGTATGTTAAAATATATAGAGAACGAAAAAAAGAAAACTTTTTAACGTGTACAGCGCACGCAGCTGTCGTGCCGGTCAGCTTCCCCTGCCGGTCAAGTTCCTCTGTCTCTCTCTCTCTCCCTCTCTCTCTCCCTCTCTCCCTCTCTCCCTCTCTCTCTCATTCTCTCTCTCTCTCTCCCTCTCTCTGTCTGTCTCTAGATAGATAGAGATAGATAGATAGATAGATGTTAGTGTAATTCTAAAACAATAAAGAATCCCTCCAAATCTTGAAAGAATACCCATAATATTATTCTTGTGCTACTCAAACAAAATAACTGCCATGAAGAGAGGATGGGGGAGGGGAAAAAGGAGAATCTATTAGGCTTGTAATTGCCTTTCGATTAGCAGACATGCAGTATTGGCATGGCTGGAGGCTTTCCCACCCACTGACTAGGGAGCTACCGACTGGAGACGCCTGATACTATACAGCTGCCTGGGTATACATCCTTACTCTCTCTCTCTCTCTCTCTCTCTCTCTCTCTCTCTCTCTCTCTCTCTCTCTCTCTCTCTCTCTCTCTCTCTCCCTCCCTCTCTCTTTCTTTTGTTCATAATTTACCTTTGTCTCTCTCATTCCACTACCAGTCTCTACTAGGACCAGTTGGCTTCATTAAGTCTCCTCTTCTGGGGTTGTTACATCTGCCTTACTCTACTCTCTCATTCTTATCACTTGTTTATCAAGAAATGATCATCCATGGACACTCACCCATCTTTTTGGTCTCTCTCTCTCTCTCTCTCTCTCTCTCTCTCTCTCCCTCTCTTCCTCTAATCAAAATCGAATATGGCTTTATAGACAGGTTTACGTGCAAAACACTGGTGGGAGTAATTTTGTACTGCCCTTAAGGTCACTTCTGATGCCTTATTGTTTCCTACATCAACTCTGGTACTGGACCGAGGTCCGAGCACACAAAACACACAAAACGCACGCCAGTTCAAAATCCGACCACTAGATGTCACTCTGTGTCCAGTTCTGCTTCTTCTTGTAATTCCAAAAGGAATGAGAAAATGGAACGATCTCACATAATGATCAGTTTCACAGATCATTAAATCATGCATTTGTGGGTCATAGATCTGCACGAGAGCATTTGGGTGTGGGATAGCACAGCGAAAGTTAACACCATCCGTTTTAAATAACCTGGTAGGTGTGTGTTCCCACAGAATAGACATGTTGGGTAAAATAGCCAAAAGCACGGCAAACTAAATGACACCGGACGTGACGTGCAGAGACCGGAAATACTCGCCAAACTCGTCTATTGGCAGGCTAATGAGCATCATGGATTGCCAAAGCATACATATAATCAACATATAATATACGGCAAAAAGTCAGTAAATGGGAAAAAACATATAAAGCTTATATACATGGCAATGTACACACTGTATAATATCGACTGAAAACGATCGTGATTGTAAATCAAAGAGCTTTCAAACCAAAATTCGCTGACTTTGACTAGTTATAGAACATTGGAATTTGATTGTAAGTTTTCACAAAATTCACAATCAAATCTTACAACATTTTATTGCTAACCAATTATCCTTTCAATTGTCTCATATCATCATTACCATTAAACAGCAGGCAGAGTAGCCATAGAAATTACTCAAGTAAAAGTATTGTTACCTCATCAAAATATTACTGAAGTAAAAGTAAGAAGTAGTCATTCAAATAGTTACTCAAGTACAAGTAAAAAAGTACTCCACAAAAATTTTAAATAGGTAGCAGAAGTACTGAGTAACTTTCAGTAAGAAAAAGATAGCGACCAAAAGAGAGAGAAAGACAAAGATAATATACAGCAAAAAGTCAGTAAATGGGAAAAAACATATAAAGCTTATATACATGGCAATGTACACACTGTATAATATCTGTAATATACATATGTACAGCATTTCTATCATCTGTATTCTAATAGTAATATGCCTTCATCCATTGCTAGATGGTGCCGCACCATCATTTGGATTGTGTGCCTCTGCTTCTTTTACCATCTACCAATCTTTTTGGATTAGTGGATAGCGTATGGTTTAGTAATCCCTTTTCCAACTAGCTTTTCCCGAGTGAACGCAGCAACGGCATTGGTCCAGACGAACACGTGACCACTCACGACCTCTGCGGCAATTGTGCTCTGGACAGAGATGGCAAAAGTACCCAAATGTGATACTTAAGTAAGAGTAAAATACATTAGTGAAAAAACAACTCGAGTATGACTACAAAGTACTGTAATGCTCAGAAATGTACTCAAAAAGTATTTTTGAAAGTAAAAAGTGCAAGCTCTAAAATGTACTCAAAAGTATTTTTGAAAGTATAAAGTACAAAGTACTAAAAATAAAATTGTAATGTTAGTTTGTCAAAGTTATTATTTGAATAAATGACTAACAACCTAGACTAATTTAGCTTATATCGCGAGACTAAATGAAAACTACTTATTAACTTAATAACAGGGACTGTACTCGGTGAATCAGCGCCCCCCTACAGGCTTATATTAGGCTTATAAGTAAGGAGTAGAAGTACAGATATTTTTGTTAAAAATTTACTCAGTACAAGTAAAAAGTACTCACAGAAAAAAGTAATTCTAAAAGTACAGATACTTCAAAATGTTACTTAAGTACAGTACTTAAGTATTTGTACTTCGTTACTTGCCATCTCTGGCACGTAACATCACTTGGCTCGCGTAGCACAACCAATCCTCTGCTGTAGCGTCATCACCACCCAGTGTTGTCGGAAGTCGGAGCGCTTACCGAGACCGGGGGGAGTTTACCAAGTTTGCCGGGGATATGTTAAAAATATACAACTAGGATACGCGGGAGGACGCGTTAAATCCTGTGCCAGCCGACGGCCACCGATTAGGGGCAGCGGTGGCGCTAGTAGGAGCGGCTTCTGTCGGGTTGGGACGAAAAGTAGCTAAAGTAATCTAACTTAGTTGCTTTAAAAATAAAATAAAATAATCTAACTAAGCTGCTTTTGAAAGAAAGTAACGATTAATCTAACTTAGTTACTTTTTTGAAGTAATTATGGCAACACTTCGTCTCTCACTTTCTTTTTGTCTTACGGCTCAGATGGAGACGGGAGCTATCCGTGGTTCTGAAAGGACTGACAAAGAACGATCGTGATTGTAAATCAAAGAGCTTTCAAACCAAAATTCGCCGACTTTGACTAGTTATAGAACATTGGTATTTGATTGTCCGTTTTCACAAAATTCACAATCAAATCTTACAACATTTTATTGCTAACCAATTATCCTTTCAATTATCTCATATTATTATTACCATTAAACAGATATGGGCAGAGTAGCCATACAAATTACTCAAGTAATTGTTACCTCATCAAAATATCACTGAAGTAAAAGTAAAAAGTAGTCATCCAAATAGTTACTCAAGTACAAGTAAAAAAGTATTACACAAAAATGTTACTTAAGTAGCAGAAGTACCGAGTAACTTTCAGTAAGAAAAAGATAGCGACCAAAAGAGAGAGAAAGACAGAGAGAGAGAGATATTTGACACTTTCTTGGCTGCAGTATTGTCATTATTAGTATGATAGTAAATACTATTATTATTATCATGTCACTTGTGTCCTATGTAGTTAGTTGGGTGTCATATTTTTCTAATGAAATCACCACACAGACTATATTAGTGTAGTTATGAGCACAATAAATTGACGTTCTCAAACCGGTTAGAACAAAAAAAAATATTCCTGGAACGGGTTAATTCCATTCCTATCAGCTGTATAATGCTATACAATGTATGTCGGGGCGAACCCACAACGACTCGCTACGGAGACCCGCTGGTGGCGCTCTACAGTCGACGGCGCATTGCGTGTCAGGGGCGGACCCACAACAACACGATGCGTGCTTCAATGCTGCATCGTAGATTTTATAAATACTTTTGTTTTATTTTTGAAGTTATCGCCAAGTGCATTACGTTGAGGAACGAAATAAAACCGGTATTAACCGGTTACCATTATTTAAATAAGTGTTTCTGATCCAGAACATAAAAAAATAATACCTTTCCGGTTTCGTTTCCGTTCCCTGGAAATACAAAAAGTTCCCGGTTTTCGTTTTTGTTCCTTGAACCGGTTCAAAGCCTTGGTTATGAGGTGTGTATGAGTTTGTGTGTGACTGACCCCTCGATGACATTTCTCGAAAACAAAGAAAAATAGCAACTTATCTTCCTGGCATAAAATAAATACAATGTTGAACCCAAAACTATGTATTTGTGTCTTGCTGTTTGCACCAGTGCACAGGCGGGCAGGATGTTTAATTCCATGCCTTATTCATGGAGCGTCATCATTTATTTATCTGATTATTTTGTAAATAATTTATCTATTGAAATATTAATTCTCTCTTCATGACTCGCCTCTCCATTATTTATGGCCCGATCCAAGATTATTGCATCACGATGCCACAACACCGCACTCTGCCGCATTGGATCACGTCAACCAGGAAGATATTGCACTGTTTGCTTGCGAGATATGTCGAGTCTTCCCCAGTTGGAAAAGATGTTGTTTTATTGATCTCTTGTGGAGAAATTGAAGACGACCCCAGTATGAGGAGAATGGAAAGTTACATGAAGATGAAGAAGGGGGTGAAGGCTGTAAGGCGACTGGAAAGCCCCGTTTCCACTGGCTTACTTAAGGCCAGCATGGCACAGTTCACATGCACATCCACCCCGAACATCGCTTCTCCACAAGCTCAAATAGGCCAGGCCAGGTTTCAGGACCCGCTGAGATGTGGGTCCGGGAATGTAGCCGTCCTCGGCCATGTTTTCTGGTTGCTGATTGCTCACCCTCCGAGGGGGTGACGCAACGTGGCTAGCCAATCACAAATGGAAACGAAAAAAGATTTTTTTCAACTGTTCTGGAACTGAAACGGAACATTATGGAATTTACGAAACGGGTTAAAGAGTTTTTGTTTTTCATTCTCTATATAGTTGAACAAAGACAATTTCTGTTTGTGCATGGTGCCGTCAAAATTATTACAAAATATAATTATAAAACTATATAATTATAAAATTCAACAATCGTCAGTAAAAGTCAAAAGTACTTACATTTATAACAATTTGCCGCAGTCGGTCGCTATTTACTCCCGCCGTGTCATTTTTATTAAGTTTAGGTAATTTTCATTGCCCCGTCTGGGGCATATCCGATGCTCGCTAATTTTTGCGGTGCATTGTGGGATACATTCAGTGCACTATATAGGGTACATGGAGAATACGGACACCCTTACAAAGTGGCGTGCACCCCATATAGTGCACTATATGGGGGATAGGGAGCGATTTCAGACACAGCCAGTATGTATTTTGCTATTGTATTTACCATTTAATAATTGGAAATTGCCATGCAACTCTCATAAATACCCAAACCAATTGCATTCCAGAGCTTTTAAAAATGAAGCGATTTGTTGTTGATTATTCCAAAATAAAAAATTGTATCCATCTTTACAGCACATTGATTTGTAGATGCCAATGTCACATGCAGCATCAACTCGACAGTGTTGCCTGTAAAATAAGCATGGAGCTATGACTGTGTGCTTATCTGTGTGTGCGTGTCAACATGCTGTGTTCGCCACATTATTGACAATTCAATTAATATGGTTTGACATTCCGCCCCCGCTACCATCACACCCAACAAGGCTTCAATCCTCTGGGGGAGGGTGGAGGTAATGTGTGTGTGTGTGTGTCTGCCTGTGTGTGTGTGTGCGTTTGCGGGGGTCACTGTATGTCAATCTGTTTCGGTGCGTACTCGTGAGATGCGTGTGTTATGTTATGTGCATAATTATATGGATGCAATGCATAGTAGAGTTGTTATCTTGTCGCATGCCAGTCTATTTTCGTCGTTCTGTTTTGTATTGTCTTATCTAGGGGGTGTAAATCACACCCATCATGGCGATTTTGATTGCGTATTGATTTCCTGACTATTTATTTTATTTTATTTTTTCAAGTAATTTTTTTCGACGTCAGCGTCGTTTTCCATCTTTATTGGATAGGATTAGTCGGAAACTGGGTTGAAGAGATCGGGGGTAGACATTGCAGACAAGTCGACGAGCGGAGTCGAAATCGCGACACTGCGGACGCTGCGGTAGACACAGCGCCACTGACATGAATGGGGTCGCGTTAGGTGCGGTGTCCATAACAACTCGGCCCATGCGGACCCCTATTTATTTATTTTTTACCGAAAGGGCTAGACATTGGAGAAGGAGGTAATGAGTGAGTGTGCGCTCCCTATCATTTTTTTTCTCCACTGTCTCACTCTCCTGCTTGCCCATAGACTGTATATAAACACATACAGTCTATGGCCATGTCACACATGCCGTATTTAGAACAGCATTCTTAACCCGCTGTGCCACAGGGCCAGCCTCAGAATATAAGTAATATTAATAATATCATTAACATTAATAATAATAACAATAATGATGATACTGTTGTATGATTGGAGGCATTCAGAGATACTGATGTGGACGGATGTTGCACAGATCAATCATGTTGGATGGAGAGAAAAAAAGAAGATCTTTGGCAGGGCTTGAAAACAAAATTATTTTTAAAACGTTCCATTCCGAACGGTTCAGGCAGGCCTATGTTTAACATTTTCGTTCTCGGAAGTGTTCCAGGACAAAAATATTGGTCCTGAACCGGTTCGGAACACAAACATTTTGTTCGTTCTTAAAGTTCTTCATGTTATGCAATGTTAAGTTTAGTTATTGTTCGTGTAAAACATATTTGGTGGACTTTCAAACTTCAGTGCAACTGCATTAACGTGAAAACCGGGTTTAAAACGCCATTACATTCTCTTCCTAGTCTGTCCACGAGATGTAGCCCCAGATGCATGGGGCTTGATGACTGACAGTGAAAGGATGGACAACCGGAAATCTCCCAGACATAGGATATGTTAAAATATTCAAAGAACAGAAAAAAAAAGTTTTTAACCGGTTTTGTGGATTTCATAATGTTCCGTTTCTGTTCCGGAACAGTTGTAGAAATATTTTTTCGTTTCCGTTTCTGCTCCTCGTAAAATTCCACAAAATTCTGTTCGTTTTCGGTTTTCGTTTCCGTTCTTTTAACCAGTTCGGAGCCCTGATCTTTGGACTAATAAAAGGGAGCAGATATCAACACACAAAGGAGCGCTAGTGAGAAGTAAACAGCATTTTCTCCTAACAGACATCTGACCCCCGCACACCGTGGCAATACGCCTCGTGTGAATTCGACGCCTTCACGCAAACATCTGGCTTATCGACTCATTCCACCCCTCCCTCCGCCCCTCCCACCGTCATCACCCCGCCACACACACACACACAAACACACACACAAAGCCGTATGTGAGCCACAAACACTTCTCACTTCAAACTTGTGATTGACTCCACTATAAAACCCGCGCCGCCAGTAAATCACTGTCGGCATTGTGAGACGTACTTCTGTCTCTCCGCGGCGCCCGCCGTAATGAAGCAGTCATTATGATTATTTTATAGGAGTGAAGTTTTTAAAAAACTACAAGAATGCATTACTCTGCATAATGAACAGATGTTGTGGCAACACGCACATACATTATGCATTAAAAAAAAAATTATTTCAATTTTGATTGTACAACGCTGATTTATCGAGACAAGTCGAGCTTGCGCGCGTAATGGATTTGGGATGTGCTTTTGTTGTGTTATTTCCATAATTAATAATAGCGAGAGGCGTTGTCTGCTCGGCTCCGCTATTTTTAAGGCCGAGAACTGAAAGACGACGGAGGGAAGAAAAAAATTAAATAAATATAAAATTTGAAAGGGTCTGGCTGGCTGGAAGTTGTTTGAGTATTAATCATACATACAGCGCGCGTGTCTTTACACCGAGGAACATGACACCACTTCTGTAAGATCATCATTTGCACCGCTGCTTGTTTCAGATGAGGGGAAATGCCTTAGAGAAGGAAAACGCAGGCTGTAAATACCGTTATTTATTTGGTGGAGCCAATTTACTGCCAAAACATAATGTTACAATTTAAAACAGTGTGGGAGTCATTAACGCATTAACGCATTACATTTATTCTGTTACAATTTTTTGTGTGTATTTTTTTTTTTACTTTTGGAGTACATTTTTCACAAGTTACTTTCTACTTTTACTCGAGTAAATTTGAGGTGAACTACTTTTTACTCGGATGTCAGCACTTTGCTACCCGTTACATGAACTTGGCCTTTAGCGACACCCGATGGAAACTGTAAATACTGTTATTCATTTGGTGGAGCCAATTTACTCCCAAAACATAATGTTACAAATTAAAACAGTGTGGGAGTGATGAAGTATCCCTCACAAGCAGCAGAGACGGTCATTAACGCATTACATTTACTCTGTTACAATTTTTTGTGTGTATTTTTTTTTTTACTTTTGGAGTACATTTTTCACAAGTTACTTTCGACTTTTACTCAAGTAAATTTGAGGTGAAAGAAACTAGTTTTTACTCAGATGTCAGCACTTTGCCCCTCGTTACATTAACTTGGCCTTTAGCGACACCCGTTAAAGGGGTGGATTTTCCCTAATCTGGGACACTGCCTAATGTGGGACACCTATGGTCAGCGAAACTATGGTAAAAGCAAACTATGGCGATGTGTCTAAAATTCAATTCAATTGTAATAAGGAAAGAGGAGAACGATTGGGTGAAGAAGGTGTTGTCGTACAACTTGGAGGGGACAAGACCCAGTGGCCTAAGAAGACCTGGCAGATGACTGTGCTGGAGGACATGAAGGCACTTGGCATCGACCACGGGGTGACCATGGACCGTTCCCGGTGGAAGAAAGCCATATCGAGAGTGAAGTCCAACCCAGCGGTGCCTGGAAAGAGGACTCTAAACCGTTGATGATGATAATGTTGAACACTACATTTCCACCGTTCCACTTTACACGCAACTGATCACATTAGCGCAATCCACCCGATGTGAGACATGTGATCAACCTAACATTTTTCCATCATCTTTGAGGGTGAAAAAGTTTTGGTCTCCAAGTGCTTCAAGTTATCACAAGTTATCCCCCACTCCCCACCTATGCTGCAACACAGATGCTGGTAGAAGTTTGGACTCACCAGACAAAACTAATGATTTGAAGACACATAGCTGGTTAATAATTGACTAAGGGAGCCCCGGGGAATGTTGG
>OMKY01057863.1:0-12448 GCA_900302395.1 Bregmaceros cantori | reverse complement strand
TTGATCAACACCGCCATACACACTAAAATAATGCACCATGTGCTCCATTTGAGACACAGCATGTGTTAATGAAAAATGGGGGTGCACAGTTTGAGGGGGGCGCCGGGGCTAGCGCAGCGAGTTAAACACCGCTGCTCTAAGGGTTACACGCCTAACCTAATCCTAACCTCGTACCACAGGCCCCTAACTTTTGGGACTCAACCTTTAAATTATGGCAAATAATATGCCAAAACTAGAAGCACTCAGAGATTGCAAACCTGCGGCATAGTAGTACAGTGGAATCCGCTTATAGTGAACACGTTTGTCCCGAGCCAATTTGATCACTATAAGCGGTTGATTACTAAAACTGAAGTTACCATTATTTTACTTATTTTTATCCAGAATATCATCTAAATGCCCTTTGTATGTTTTTTCAACGAGAAAAATGAGATGAAACGGATATAACTGCCACATTTACTGAATTTTATTACAGTACTGTATCATCCCGCGGACGGTGTGGCCGCCCTTGCGGGCGGGTAGTGTTATAGGGCCCGCGCACCGCTTTGTCCAACGCGGGGCCGCGGACGCAACACTTCTGTGCCTCCGCCGGCGGGGCCCCTCGCCCCCGGCGTGGCTGTCGACCGGTCATTTACACGTAATTTAAAAATTATTTTTGCACATGTTTACATTCATAAAATGGCCAAAAATGATCACTATAAGCGGATTTCTTGATTACTATAACCAAATTATTTAAACCGCATTTGTATGGAAATGATTCCGTCCTAAGCCTTTTGATCTGTATAAGCGGTTGATTACTATATCCGTGATCACTATAAGCGGATTCCACTGTATCTATGTTTTAGTTAGTAAAATTAAAAGTACCTGGATACGCCGGCACCGACTGGCTAGTTTATAAGGTAAAAAACCTCACAAAGGACTTGAGGGTAATAACTTGGTTCAAAGATATTAACCTCAAGGATTGGTGTTGCAAAAGGTCACCACAGTTGGACAACCTTTAATAAATTGGATAAGCAGGAAGGAATGGGGGATGCTGGATGTTTATTTTATTGCTGCAGTGTAGGACATGAGTCATCACGGTAGGGCTGTACGATTTGTGTCTTTGAAATCTCCATTTTCCATTTTGTTTCCGATTTCTTGAAAAAAAAGGTAAAACTATATAAAAAGTAGAAGTTTCATATTTCAAACGTTGCAAATGGTGTCCATTTCTGGAGTTAAGTAGAGACTCCTCACCCTATGGCCCTTATGCTTATTATCAATTTACATACATTTTATTTACCCATATAACTTAAACAGACCAGTAAAATCATTATCAATGCTAAAAAGGAAATCCGATTTGACGATTTCACTTTTTCAAAGGTCCTTACAAAATAATCAGATTTCAAATTGTTTGTTTTTGGTTTTTTGCACAGCCTGAAACCTACCTAGCGTGCAGACTCTTCTAATGGACCTCAATCTATGTTCCTGTGGATGCACGGTATCCATTAATGAGATGTCATGTTAACGTGAATATTAATCCATCAATAAAACTCTCCCATTGTGTTCTGTTGCCAACTGCTCCTGCCAGTAATGGAAACATGTTGGCCTAATGACACCATGTCAATTTAAGTAGTCACCGCTACTACATCCAGACAAATGAAATGAAAGACTAACAATGACATGATCCTACAGGCAGGGTAGTAAGTTCCACTTTTTACTAATGGGTCTGCATGGATAGAATTTGACTTGCTGTAGTGTTTTGAGTGCTAGGAAACCACACGTTGCAATAACATTGTAGGATGTAGGGCTGCAACCATTAGTTGACTAATCGATTTAATTTCATAATCGTTAACTGATGCAATAATTGATAATCTCCAAGGAATTTAATCATTGTTATTTCCAGGATTTTTGTGCTGACACCACCACCTATTGGCCTAATTTCCTAAAATCCAAAATATGTATTCAACATTATCGATAAAAAATATGAAGAAAACCATTGAAATAGTACTGTATACATCTGATTAGTAATTAAATTGTACTATTGCTGGCTATCGTCAACCAAATTGACTACATGTCATTTTTACAAGATTCAATTCTGTGTCGCTGTGAATTTTTTTTGAAGGAACATCCAATGGAAACACTCCTCCATCCCTGTACAGTCTTCACACTGACACCCCATAGGGCTTGTCTGCTCAACAAGTAGTCATCTGATGTATGAAATGTTCATCTGATCCGAGACAGATTTCCCTTCCTATGTTAATCACAGGGACGAGAATCCGTCTCGATACTCAAAGGACTTTCTCTGTTTGAGTAAGGGGGCAGACCGCAGCGCTACTTGCATTGTTTATTGGTGTTGGCTGAAATGAAATCAAAATGGCAAAGGGCCCCTGCCCTTGGAACTCTGGAAGGATGTTGTTAATTGTTTCAATCATTGAGCTTTAACTACTTGACTACAAATGGAGAAATATGAACACTGGAGAAAATGGACTATACATTGGGGCTGCAACTAACATTTTGATGATCTGCCGACCCTCAAACTATTGGCTCGCTGATCGGTTGGACTTTCATTGGGTCTTCTAGCCTTTTTTTAGTCCCCTTTCATAGTTGTTTGTGTCCAATGTAGTATTGTCACCAGGGCGCGTTTTGCTTATAATGGATGGCTGGGAGGCGGACTGGTTAGCGCACCACGTAGCAAGTAACCGATCGACGCGAGGGAGGTTTGGGATGTTGCGTGTTCGGCTCACTTCTAATGACGTCTTCCAGGTGGCGGCCTTTGTTGGCGCCGGTAACGCAGCGATGTTGCGGCGGGATGGCTGGCGGAAGCTCGCCAGCCACAGGACTGCGTGACGAGGCGCATCGTTCACCCGCGCGATTAGTAACTGTCAGTTTTGCGATCGGTCGATCACTAGCCGCGTCAATTGTAAGTAGCTAACATGGCTGAGTAATGTAAGAGTACCTGACGTCGTTGGGTAGGACAGGTGATGGTCATCTAATGTCTAGGTGAGTCTTGAGTCGAAAGGTCTATGGCTACAAGGTGCTGGCTGTAACGGGTGGCCGAGTATCGGCAGAGGTTAAACTTCAAGACTGACTCAAACATGGTGGCCTCGCGGGAACTCTCAAAGTCTCGCGAGACTCCGGATGGAGAGAAGAGTGTTTCTGGGAATTGGTCTTTTTGGCATCCCTGTCATAGACAGACTGACTAATGGTGAACATCTTGGCTCTTATTCTCTTCCAGCTGCTGTTGTTCCTCAAGGGCTTCACTGAGTCTGAACGCAACAAGCTGGCCATGATGACAGGCATCCTGCTGGCCCAGGGCAACGTCTCTGCTGCCATCCTGGGCAGTCTCTTCAACGAGAACGTTGTCAAGGAAGGTACGACTCATTTATTATTATAATGGTGAATTCATGCCAATATCTGCGTTAAAACGGCCAGTTCAAGGCCTATTACAATGTTTTGGTTTTTTTGTGCCATCGGCTGGATGCTGCCATTGTTGAAAGTACCCGAATAACGCGACAAGGATAGAGAGCTATACAGCATATGAGACGCCCCACACGCGATTTCTTCTGGTGGTACTGTCCGCTAGGGGCGCCAACGACAGTCGGAATGAATGGGAGCTGAAATCAAAAATATTAACGCTAAATCTGATGCGTTTGTGAAATTATGACACCCCCTCACACAATTAACCCATCATTATCCCGACAATGTACATTAAAAAAATCTAAATAGGTTAAAACGGGCTGCTAAGATTGGAATATTTGTAGTGGAATTCCCATAGGCCTCGGTTTTAGGAGACTAGGCTCTCCCATACCAACCTGGAAGTAGGCACAGACATCAGAACGAATGCGGTGTCCATTTTTATATACAGTCTATGGTCCACACAACATGATCTGTGACCGCCCTCTAACAGCCCTGTCTTGTCCTCCAGGTGTCTCTGCAGCTTTTGCCGTGAAGCTGTTCAAGTCGTGGCTGACCGAGAGAGACATCAACTCTGTGGCCGCCAGTCTCCGCAAGGTTGGCATGGACAACAGGCTCATGGTGAGAAATGGAACCTGTGATTTTCAGTGGAACTCCTTTTTCCGTGTTAGTTTTTGGACAATTCTGTTTTTATAACTTATCTTGGTAAGGGAGACTTGCAAGAAAGCTGTCGGTGAGGTAAAGCCTTACTCGCGGCTCTCCACGCCATATGCACACTTTGTAGTGCGCTGGCTTAACTGAGTGTGCTACAGTAGCTCATTCTGATTTTTACTTTTGAGATTTTACAGTAGTTCATGAAGCTTGTACTATTGAAACGTGACTTCTAGTTGTAGATTCTGCCAATTGCCCGATGGCGTTTCATAAATGTAATTCTTGCATCTACTTCATGTGCTGATGTATTTAATCACATTATTGGATATCATTATTTGGCTTACGAAATGAGTTCACAGTGAATGCGCTAATGAAGCTACAAGTTTGTTCCACACTTTCCCTCCGACGCAATTAAATCTGCTATTGACACGGGCACATGCCTGGACTAGTCACATGACCTGACGAATGTTTTAACACTGACTACTAGAATGGTTGGTCACATCTCTGAACTAGTTTGAATCCCTCCTCTCCAGGAATTGTTCCCAGCCAACAAGCGTAGCTGTGAGCATTTCTCAAAGTACTTCAACGACGCCGGTCTCAAGGAGCTGTCGGACTTTGCCAGGAATCAGGAATCCATCGGTGCTCGTAAGGAGCTCCAGAAGGAGCTGCAGGAGCAGATGTCCCACGGGGAACCGATCAAAGATGTGAGTTTTAGGACCTTCATGGACCTTTGTCTCAACCTGCAGCTATTAAAGCTGTCATGGACCTTTGTCTCAACCTGCAGCTATTAAAGCTGTCATGGACCTTTGTCTCAACCTGCAGCTATTAAAGCTGTCATGGACCTTTGTCTCAACCTGCAGCTATTAAAGCTGTCATGGACCTTTGTCTCAACCTGCAGCTATTAAAGCTGTCATGGCTCAACCTGCAGCTATTAAAGCTGTCATGGCTCAACCTGCAGCTATTAAAGCTGTCATGGCTCGTTCTACTTGATGTACAACTTGGGTCTCACTTAGGGCTGCAACTAACCATTATTTTGATCGATTAATCAGCCATTCTTACTGGCCATTAATCGATTAATTTTTCCTTTTAAAATTGGAACGATTATTAGAAAAAATTAAGATTATGAAACATTAAAGGTTTGCAATGTTAATATTACAAACATTTTGCTGTTTCTCTATCTCCAATTTAAAGTAATGGCATGCAAGAGTTTCCTCGTGCATAATAAATTACAACATATTAGGGTTTCACGCAAGGTTACATGTTGTCTTTATTGTATTGGGCCCTTGACACTGGATAAATTGCATTGGGAACAACATATATTCAACATGTTTGAGCAAAGAATAGGCCAAACCATGAAACGATTAATCACTGCCGATTAATCGACTATCAAATTAGTTGGCGATTCAATAATCGATTATCATCTATTAATCCTTTGCAGCTCTAGTCTCACTAGACCAACATGTTCACAAGCAGCGGTGTTTGGCCCGTATACATTTAAATTATTTTACTTGAGCAAAAGGGAATTGCTATACTGCCTATCAAATAAAGGTGGCAAGAATCAACGCAGAAATACAAGGTTTTTACTCTCTTCCAATGAGTGTGGGCATCCGATTCACAGAGCGCATGAGAAGTCTAGTCTTATCATCCAATATAGTTATCGTTCCTATTATGTCATGGTAGAATATTCCCTCTTTATTGAATGTATTTGGGATGGACACTTTTTAAAACGTAACGATCACTGGTAGACCAGTAAATGGATGGTGTGGTTAGGTTAACTTGGCATGCTGACTTCAACACCTTTGCTCACTCTATATTGAGAGTTTTGTTGACCGAAGAATAGCTGTGGGAAAATTTGATTCCTAAAACACATGAATAATGTGCACATATCATAACTACATGAAATACAACATTAATGGCTGTAAGATTGTGATTGGAAATCCAATTGATTCAAATTACTAGTATATATGTATTTGAATGAATTTAAATGATTCTGAGCCTTGATAATTGTTTCATAATCTCTAAAAGTTGTATTTATTGCTTTATTTCTTTTGATCATAATCTTAACGATGAGAATTAAAAAAAAACATTTGGATTAAAATTCTTTTCACGTAAACACTATAAAATATGAATTCCCCAACAATATTTGTAAAAAGAAATGGCAGCAATTAACATCACTCTTTTAACCCCCTCCAAATATCATATTTCTTCTGCCAATTAGGTTTTGTGAATGACATTTGATTTTGCATTACGATGGGTATTGTGCTATGCTAGAAATTAAAATAAAATTATTTTCTACCTTCAAGACCAAGGCTTGGGTGGTGATTTTAGTTTTGCTGTTTGTTGCAGTATCCAGCCTGTACAATGTGTTTTTTTATAATTGCTGGTAAGGGCAGACTATGACTGACGGCATTATATTCCGCCTACTGGTGGTCAGCTCCTGTAGTAGTCTGTAGTAAACATGCGGCTACTAAAAGCTTAACCTAAAGGAAAATCAACCCATGTGACACCACAAATGTACTAGTCTAGGGTAAAATGGAGGTTGGTGTAATAATATTTCACTATCTAACCATCTCTTGACTGTCCAACCAGATGATTGTGTACAGCAAGGAGGAGATGAAGAAGAACTCCATCTCCGAACAGACCATGATTGGCATCCTGTGGTCGTGCATCATGAGCTCTGTGGAATGGAACAAGAAAGAGGAACTGGTCACAGAGCAAGCCATTAGACACTTGAAGGTTGGTCACAGCAAGCCATTAGACACTTGAAGGTTGGTCACAGAGCAAGCCATTAGACACTTGAAGGTTGGTCACAGCAAGCCATTAGACACTTGAAGGTTGGTCACAGAGCAAGCCATTAGACACTTGAAGGTTGGTCACAGAGCAAGCCATTAGACACTTGAAGGTTGGTCACAGAGCAAGCCATTAGACACTTGAAGGTTGGTCACAGCAAGCCATTAGACACTTGAAGGTTGGTCACAGAGCAAGCCATTAGACACTTGAAGGTTGGTCACAGCAAGCCATTAGATACTTGTCACAGGAAGGTTGGACCCTCCAACTTGGGCATGAAATTTACCTTTTTTTTGGTCATTATCTGTCCACACACCCAACCAAAACGATAGGGATGCAGCGATACTGTTTTGGAAACCGGTACAAGTACAATAATTTCAATACTCGCTAATACCGAGTACTACCGATTCCCCAATGTTCCATGGTTTGCTTTAAGATGCTATGAACTGTATGAAGCAAATGTTGAGTGGCGTGTCAAGAACATACTTTGTCTGTTGCGCTATGCAGCTCATCACAAGAGAACTCTTGTCCCTTTCAGCAATACAGCCTTCTGCTGAAGGCCTTCACCTCCCAGGGCTTGTCTGAGATCACCCTCCTGGTGAAGATCCAGGAGTACTGCTATGACAACATCCACTTCATGAAGACTTTCCAGAAGATCGTGGTACTGCTCTACAAAGGTGAGAGCTTCTGTGTAAAACCAGCTTTAGCCAGTTAAGTAAAATCGTGTGACATGACGATGACTACTCCTGTGGCAAGCCCGGGATATTGAGTCGTTAAGTACCTGGGATTTTGGCTTTTTGGTGACTAATGCAAAACTTCAAACTTTGGCAGAAGAAAATCTGCATTTCAAATGTTTCTCAAAAGAAATTTGATTCAACATGATTGAATGGCAGCGATTTGATGACGGGCGCATTGAGCTAGGTCAGAGTTGTGAGGGAGGAAGATGGTATTGAGGGCGACACTGAAGTTCACCACAACAGAACCCTGAGCATAGACTCCAAAGGGAACATGTGCTGAAATTTAGATCTATCGTTATTTTAATTTGCTGCGGTTGTCTACTGTGCTGACCGTCGCTGGTCCAGGGGTATGTAACACTGGTCTGTAGCCATTAGGCCTAGAGATGGGTGATTTCTTGGGTACAGAAAGTGACAAGACTGCTGGGAGGAGCTGGAGACTAGTGACATTCCATTCCCTGGGTTGGCATTGTAAAGCCAATGGCTTCTAAAATGGGGATAATTGAATGGTTCCAACTCTAGGTTGACGGTTCTTTCTCTTCTAGCGGACGTGCTGAACGAGGAGGCCATCTTGAAGTGGTACAATGACGCCCACCTGGCCAAAGGGAAGAGTGTGTTCCTTGAGCAGATGAAGAAGTTCGTGGAGTGGCTCAAGAACGCGGAAGAAGGTAACTGTGGAAGAACTATAGAAACTACTCTAGCACCCTCTTTTCCTTCTTTCATCAGCTTATGATGTTGAAGGTAACTGGAAGAACTAACTACTCTAGCACCCTCCTTTCTAGCTTTCATCACCGTATGATGTTGCAGGGTGATGTGCAATCAAGTAACTTCTATTTCCTTTTTTTTCCCTTCAAACCAGGGCTTTCAACCGGTTCAAGGAAGGAAAACCGGGAACCTTTTGTATTTTCCGGGAAACAAACTAAACCGGAAACTTTTTGTCCCGGAACACTTATTTGAAAATAATGGTAACCACAATACCATTTCATTTCCTTCTCAAAGGAGTGCACTTTGGAATAATTTCAAAAATGAGTGTTTATAAAATCTTCTATGCAATGAAGTATGAAGCTTCATGGGACTTTGTACAGCGTGTCGTTGTGGTTTCGCCCCCACGCGCAATGAGACGTCGGTTGTAGAGCAATACCAGCAAGTCTCTGGAGCGACTTGGTGTTTCTCCCCGACTGATATTGTATAGCAGCATAAACAGCTGACAGGACCTAAGTTTACCGTTCCGCTAACCGGAAATGTTTTTTAGATAAATGGATGAACAGACTGTTATGTGCACCATGCCGTCCAGAGGATTGCACTTTGGTCTGTGCTGCATGGCAACATGCAGTTCACTAAAATGTCAGACTTTGTTCGCTACGAACAGAAAGTTAAATCTTGGATTGCTGTGAAATTGCCACCTTTTTCTGGTATTGACTGAACTAAAACAGTCACGTTGCCTCATGTTTGTCCTCCTAGTGGAATTATCACCAGAACTGCTGACTGTCATGTAAGAACCAGAGTATCATGAGTGATGTCAGGTTTTTCAATCATGGGAATAATCCCTGAGACACTTGGAAATGTTGAATCTTCGCCCTTCTGTCTTTTTAGACAATGTTCCAAAATTGAAATAAATCAATGACAGCTGTAATGTTATATTTATTTGGACTGTATATAGTCTATGGCCATGGCACACACACCGTGTTTGTTAAGGAAGCGAGGACGGTGCCAAATGGGTTTAGCGCCACTCTCAGAACGGGAGTGGAATTACGTCCAAGAGCAAATTGGTAAAAAATAGACTGGGGGAAAAAATTGATACTCTTGCAGACGTATCGATACATTGTATGGACAGCTGATATATCGACACAAAATTGATTTTTTTTTTTTTTTTTTTTTTTTTTTTCTCCAAGCTTTATTTATTAGGGTTAGCGGAAACTGGTGAAGATGGGGGCGCAGACATGTGGGAAATACGTCGGCGGCGAGATTCGAACCACTGACTCGCTGCGCCATTAAGGCATGTGTGTGCTTTCCAGCGCTCTGCCTAACCGAGCTACTGGGCAGCACAAAATGGATATTATTTCCACCTCTAGTAACCATGGTTCTTGTTTCAGAATCCGAGTCCGAGGAGGAAGGCGAGGACTGAGCCATGATGCCATTGTCCACTTGCAGTCGACATCCTTTTTGGCTTTCTTTTCTGTTTTTTTTTTTATAGCCAGTAACGTGTATAGGCCACACCCCCTTCTCCCATAGACTGTACATGTAAAGGTTGCCCCACCTTACCCATAAACTGTACATGTATAGGTTGTGCACAAAGGTCTGGCTTGGGGGGGTATTCTGACTGGGTAGCTGTAAGATTTCTAAACACGGCTTCTTTCCTCAGCAGAAAAGATGGAACGGATGATGTGCCTCCACTGGGTTTGTTGAAATTAAATGCTGTTAAGACTCTGCCATCATCCAACTAGACGTTCAAGGAGACGATGTTTCTCTCAATTCAATGTCTGGGCCCAAAATAGTTGTCCTACTTAAAGCTAATGGACTCGCCGCCTTCCTCCATGCCCTTTTCAAAGCCAGCTACTGTTAGCACACCCTGTGTTGGCTTTACCAGAAGTCCTGAGAATGTTTTGTTACAGACCTCACTATTCTTTTTTTTGGTAACTGCTACTCAACGTCACCGTTAAGGGCTTTGACGATATTCATTTAAGACCCACTTCCAGATAGTGTATGCCCCTAGGGGAAACTGTCAGCCTTCCGTGTGATCAGACTTGAGAACCTTGCCAATTGGATGAACCTTGTGACTTGGATGTGATCTATGAAGTGTTGGCAGCTCACTGAACACTAGATGTCTCCTTGCATCCATTGTACATGTCTGCAGATTTAAGTGAGGGTGAGACAAATATTCCAGTTTTAACTGCTAAGGTGCTGGTGGCGATGCCCCTTAAATGAACTAATAGCTTTTTACATCTGTAACATACATTCTAGCTTCTAGTTTTCCCCCTTTTTTGCCCTAAAATGACTTTTTCAATTAAAAATAATGGTTTTCACTGACTGTGGTGTGGCTGAGTTCTTCTTGCTGTTTTAAATCAACCAGTAGGCTCTAGTATCATTCATTAGTTGTTAGGTCTTGCTCCAACATGCCCAAATGCCTTCCCCAGTGTAATGAGTACCGTGTTTTCCACACTAAGGAGCACCGGACTATAGCACGCACCAAGATAGACCGATGACCACAAATCATTCACAATACCTCTATACGTGTGTTTAACACTCAGGCCTTCTATGCAACAAATTGCCTGATTTCTTAAAAGAGCACAACGCGTAAATGTGAACTAACTACATTTTAAAATTTTATTTTTACTGATATATAAAATAACACGTAACGCTCAGCACAACCTAAATCACTTGGGTCGGTAATCATAACCAGAACAATCCACATAAGGCCTCGTTATTTTATGAAAATGAATGCCTTTTAGGTGTGAAATACTGTAAGCTTGGGTGGAAAACGTTTTTCTACAGAACACAAACAGACCACCAAGTACTTTGTGCCAGACCGGGTCGAATTTCAACCAACAGACTAGAGCTGCCACTAGCGATTTATTTTAATAATCGATTATTTAAAGATTATCGGACATTTTTTCTTTTAGAAAATCCCCCAAATGTTAACGCTGACTAACAACTGCAAGAGATTAATCTTCACTTCAAATCTAGTCACATTTGGTTCTTAACAAATATACAAGCTACTTTCTCTATATTTGCTTTCTTTATAATTTTTATCTTTTTTCCATCAGTTGTAACCATTTCATGTTTTCATGAACCTGGACCAGTTGGAGTAATGCCAGCACAAAACTGGAGAAATGACTGATTTAATTTGTTAGATGATCCATTATTAGATTTCTTCATTCATTCTATCATCGACTAATCAACTAATTGTTGCAGCCTAACGGACTGACACACATTTTGAGTTTTCCAAGTGGGCGCGTTTGTTTTTTTAATCCTTCACACATGAAATGATTGAAGATGAGTTTTGGGTTTTTTGCACTTGGCACTAACGTGGTCTGTTAAAGTGCAGCTTTTTAGTTAAGTTGAGCTGTTTCCTGAGATGGCAAAAGTACCCACATTTCTTACTTAAGAGTAAAATACATTTGTGAAAAAACCAAGACTACAAAGTACTGATCTAAATCTCCACTCGAGTAGAGTAAAAAGTAGAGGCTCAGAAACGTACTCAAAGTATTTTTGAAAGTAAAAAGTACAGGCTATAAAATGTACTCAAACGTATTTTTTAAAGTATAAAGAACAAAGTAAAAAATGTATATAAAATGCACTTTTTCAATGCTAGCTTTACAATGTTTGAATGACTGGTTAAAAACCTATCCTAACTTACTCCACTTAAGGTTCATAAATCCCACTGAACATTGAAATTAACATTTGAAACATTCTCAAATCATGCTCATCGGCGCAACTTGATAAAAACGCAAAAAAGGTAATGAGCCTGTTTTGGGAAAAGTAAGGAGTAAAAGTAGATATCTTTGTTACAAATCTACTGAGTAGAAGTAAAAAGTACTCACAGAAAAAAGTACTTCTAAAAGTACAGATACTTGAACATTTTACTTAAGTACAGTGCTTAAGTATTTGTACTTCATTACTTGCCATCTCTGGCTGTTTCTAACAACTCTTTGCAGTGCACTACGGAGCCATCTACCACACCCACAGCAGTGCACTACGGAGCCATCTACCACACCCACAGCAGTGCACTACGGAGCCATCTACCACACCCACAGCAGTGCACTACGGAGCCATCTACCACACCCACAGCAGTGCACTACGGAGCCATCGACCACACCCACAGCAGTGCACTACGGAGCCATCTACCACACCCACAGCAGTGCACTACGGAGCCATCGACCACACCC
>OMKY01057854.1:0-10255 GCA_900302395.1 Bregmaceros cantori | reverse complement strand
TTAACATAATTTAACCTACGGCCTTGGGGTTGGTAAAAGCCTTTTTTTAAAAAAATAGTTCTTTAACAATGTACCCCTGTGACTGTGAGCAGGGGTAGGCAGAACTTTACTTAAATTTCAGTGGCATTCAATTTTAAGAGTAATCACATGTATTATTAGCCAGTATACTCTTTTAGTCGCAATTCCGTGTCATTTTTTTTTATATTGGATGCGTGAGAAAGTTCATTGCGTGAGATGAGGCGGGCCTAGCTCACCCCTGCATGAG
Source organism: Bregmaceros cantori (assembly GCA_900302395.1). Classification (NCBI taxonomy): domain Eukaryota; kingdom Metazoa; phylum Chordata; class Actinopteri; order Gadiformes; family Bregmacerotidae; genus Bregmaceros; species Bregmaceros cantori. The sequence continues at coordinate 9,990 of OMKY01057854.1, read as the reverse complement.
AATATTAGGGGCCAAGCAGCGAAGCTGCGGCACTTTGTGTACGTTTCCTATTCTTCTTCTTCTCCTATAGGATGACATGCCGAAAATTGGAACACAGATTCTAGACAGTGATACACACAACAATTTCTAGGTCCCACTCTGGCGCCACAAGCAGGGCACATTTTTGCTTGTAACTGTGTCAGATTCTCAAAAAGTTGGCAACCTTTAGAATTCTTGCACCATGTAAAATTTGACGCTCTCCATGAAGTCATTTCTCATCGGATAGATTTCCCGCCATCTTGAATTTTATTATCAATCAATTCAGATTTACAATCTCTGAGCTGAGCCCCACAAGGCTCTCTATTCACTACGACATCTACATCATTGTATTGGACATGAGAGCCAATACAAATTGTCCTACAAAAGTTTTGCCAAAATGTCTTTTTTTTTTCATGTAGGGGCACCAAAATCACAGGAGTGGGAGACCGCGCCGATCCTCAGAGCCATGGAAAAATTGAAGTTGATTACCATTAGCCGATGCTACAATACAAGCTAACAAATAGATTACATTTTCTAAACCTCCACTCTAAGCTCCAACTTAGAGTGGAGCTTTACAACTGGCTGTGATTATTGTGATGGCGATCGATAAAATTAGAACACATACCTTACACCGGGGGCCGTTCTCACTGGCGAGGACCTATCACCAATATCGCTTCGGTGAAAAAAGTCGCCCACGCTGCCTCTACAAACACTCAGTCGGACCCTCAGCAAAGGTCCTCCGCCGTGGAGCCTGGCATGTTGCTAAACAGTCAAGCATAGCTCGCCACTTGGCATGTCAATGGACCAGCCAGATGGTCCAAGCCTCCCAACAGTTGTATTTTCTTTCTTAGCCCAACCCCCCCCCCAGCATAATAAGTACTAAATGTTCCAGGTACCCACCTCATTTAATGATTTTGATATGTGCAGTCAGTCTATGGCAACCAATACAACCGTACGTAGGAAAATGCTGCAAATCAACACAGATTCCAGACCGTTTACTCACAGCAATTTAGAAGTCCTCATGGCAAACCCGCTAGTGCCACCAGAAGTTCAAAGTTTTATTTACATTTCTGCATGCAACTTTTGAATGGCATGCCAAAATGTTGGTCTCCGTATAACCCTAGCACCAGGCAAAATCCAACGCACCCTATGGTGCCATGCCGACCCGCAAAGAAAGGTTTACAAATAAGCATCCTCATCAGTGGGACTTATGACTCAAAACAAACAAAAAGACAAACTTACCACATCCTTCAGATGTCTGTCGATGTGGTGCTCAGTGAGAACAAGGAAACAGCCTGCAGTGCTCCAACAGTAGTCATTTTAAGTTGAGACTAAAATACATATTCCTGCTACTCAAATCCTCCATGCTCTATTGATGAATCGCCCCCCAGTATCTGTCTGACCTCCTCCACCATCACACCCCATCCGGAAACTGCGATCGGCTTAGTCTTCATTTCAGCGTTCTAAGAAGCGCTTTTAAGAACACCAAGTCCCAGCTTGCTTTGAGTTGACTCCTACAGAGACAGCGGACAGAGTTGCAGATCCCAGGATCCATATAAAGGTCCCTTGGAAGCACATGTGGTCTCCACACCGAACTGGATCCACTACTGCAAAACCTCAGCTTTCTAGATTGCATACACTTTCGCTTTTAGCCAGATACCAGCTAAAATGTTCGGTTTTACCATGAAAGGTGGACTCGCTGGGAGCTATTTGGGGTTCAGTGCCACGATTTGAACCATCAACTTTCAGTCTTCAACCCTCTGGTCATTGTAACAAAAGCGCCACCAACTGAGCTACAGCCAGCCCCCAAAAGTTATGTGCCATCTCAAATGGCACAATTGTGCATTATTTTTAGTGGGTAGACAGTGACCAGAGTTTGTTACATTTCTGTGCACTGAAAGGGAACAATGGGCACTGCACGAACTAAACAGCTGCCATGCTGCCTATGTAGCAGAAAAGGAATGACAATGAGGTCACGGACAAGTGCACATACACGTCATATTCACTGATGCGTTGGAGTCTTCTCACTAGTGCCATGCAAAGTTGGTGGCATAACGTGCCGAAGCATCAGAGCACCATATCCGGCTAGTGTAAAACAAAGGTGCTCGATTTGAGGCAGTACTAAATTGCGACACTGTGTCAGGGCAATGACACAATAACGCCATATGAGACAAATCAAATCGACTGCACAGAACTATAGATGAGTTTGCCCGCAAAATAGAGAGGGCTGGCATTTTGTCCCGTCGGCTGAAACAGACTTCCGGTGCCTGTACAGGTTCCATTTAATCTCGTCGTAGTGGACCGTGGTGGCTCACAAAACCCACACAAAACGCTCGCCAATTCAAAATGCGACCAATAGATGTCGGTATGTGACCAGTTACACATCACTTCCCTTGCATCGTTCATCATTTTACATAAATATTGATGGAATACAGTAAAAATCCGACTTGAAGTTACTCACCGAGTGGTCACATGTTGGACCAATAGGCAGGCTGCTTCTACTAGCCGTTCCAAAAGGAATGAGACAATGGAACGGGTTGAGCCGATTATTAAATCATGCGTTTGTGGGTCACAGATCCGCACGATAACATTTGGGTGAGGAATAGCACAGCGAAAGTTAGATTTGACTGCTAAAGGCTACACAGCCCTGTACAGCCGTACGGCAGTCCCCTGATTAAAACAGATCATGATCGTCCACCCATTAAGTTTTCACACTCATGCAACACTGCTGCTGTGTCTCAGATGGCACACTTGGGTCTGTGCACGGAAATATAGTCCACTGCAGTAAAGAATAGAAATATAGTTCACTATATTTCAGTGTGCGACTTTCTGGTGCACCATGTCGCAGCTTAATAACATTTTAAATCGAACACCTCCGTTTTGCACGTATCAGAAATGATGCTGTGGTGCTTCGGTGTTAAGAAAAATTATTATTCAGAAACATTGTATATTGTGACTCTCTTTCTCTCATATGTATCGTCTGCAGTTGAAAGAACGTATCTTTCTTTCACTTGTATTGCCTGCAGTTGAAAGAACGTAGCCATCTGATAAGTTCCCAGGCCGAGCTCAGCTACTCCCTTCCCCGAGTCTAAACTTATCAGTTCACTCCCCTGACACCTGCAGAACATAATGGCTAGTGTTCCGATTAGCCAAGACCGTGTTCTCGTGTTGAGACATGACATTTCACCAACTCTTCCCTGTAAACTGTCGATTGGTTGCTTCCCCAATAATACTGTAACCTCATTGGATCGAAAAATGTTCATGTGTTACGATTCGGTGAAAATTAGTTCATGCTTTCTGTGTAACTGATGTCAAGACTGATGTGAATTAAACCAGAGCGATTCAGACACACCTCCAACTTCAGTGATGTCCAGTTTGTCTCTCCACCCGCCTCGGACAGAATGCTAGCTTTGATTAGCCATGTTACTGGGAATACTGGCCATCTTTTCTAATGGGCTTTGGACATGGAATCAGGGAGGGTGATTAGAGGCTTTGGTCTGACAATTTAGATTGAGGTGTTGAAGATTTAATAATAATTAAAAATCATGTATATTTTTATTATTTTTAAAGCATCATATTTAAGTGAAGATAGGTGTAGATCTACAGCGCTCTTATGGCCATATATGTAATAAGCTTCAACCACAAGAAGGCAGCAGAGGTGAATATACACAGATACGCACATTAGTTCCCACTGCACAGCCTGTCCTACGATCGGCGCTAGAGGGCAGCAGATCTCCAGATGTTCACGCTAGAGGTGTTTGAGCACTCCAAATAAAGTTGAAGGGTAGAATAATATACAGATAACACCATTCTGGCTAAAATTCTGTAAATTCTGTATCTTTCAATTTCAAAATGTCCACCTCTATAAAGAGTATATCATATTATATCATATTTTATTTTCTCAATTAAAATAATTAGAATCTTGAAACATATAGACATCATAGTCAAAAGTTTTCTGTGCCTAATAGTTACCATCCATGTGTGGGAACCTCTTTACTGCTAGAGGACAGGACATTACGGCAACACATGTAAGGGGCTTGAAAATGGTTTCTGAAAAGAGAATGGAAATTTAAAAAAATGAATAAATCATTGCTGAAATAGTATTTTTATTAAATACTTTCAAGATCCAAGTTTTTTGAAGAATAACAAAGCTATGATGAAGACCAACTAACACTCAGACAAACACTTTTTTCTCGTATAATTGTCAATCCATGGTTGTATTTCAGTGTACAACATGATCATGCAAAAAACCCCACCAGCATCCACCATGGACGAGGCTGGTTTATAGTTAATATCATTATCATAACGCAGGGGAAAAACTCACTTTCAGGGCCTCATACCAAGCTCCCTCAATCCTTCAAGTCCACTCAGTTTTTTTGTTTTGTTTTCTTTTTTAAACAACATATTTTTTTTCAAACATTTTTTTTTTCTTCAAAATTTTTAAAAGGTTTCCTCACATGTTAACCTTATAGAACATTCTGGACGGAGGCGGCTCTCCTTTCAAAAGATGCAAAGAGATTGGAGATTAATATTTAGGAACGCCCATCGCTGTTCCTTTTCAATAAGGCGGGAAAAAACGAAATGCGTAACTGAAACATGCATATAACTAGGTCTCCTGGTCCGGTGCTGGGTTATACACGCACCTTGTTCCTTCTCACTGAGAGCAGGCATTCCATAACAACTCAAACAGTCACCAACACAAATATTTAAAAAAATGGAGCCTTAATTCATCTGTTGATATTCGACCCGCGCCGCCCTATTTTCCCCCCCATTTTCGTGTGCGTGCACCGTGTTCAGAGTTTTACGTGCATTGTACGCACACATTGGCGTGTGTGCGTGTGCTTATGTGTGTGTGCATCTGTCGGAAGGAGGAGTGCATAACTCTAGCTTGGTAGAGCTTCAAACGTTTACGAAAACAGTGACGACGCAACAAAAGACAAAAACGCAATAGAGAACAACAGGCCGGCACCAACAAACTACAACAACAGCCACAGGGTTGTGGAGGTGACGCCCCACGCTGTGTGTACACTGAAACACACACACACACACACACACAAATACACACGTCACACCGAGTCAATACTGTCGATGCGATGGCTCGGTGTTCTGTTGAAAGCGGTCTCCAGTGTAAACTGGCTTTTCTGACGTCAAGTTTCCGTCAAATGATCACATTGGTCTAGCACAGTGCAGTGGCCAGGGGGGAGGAGGTGAAAGGAGAGGAAAGTGGACGATAAAATTCTATCAAGTTTCCATAAAACTGTGTCCGTCGGGGAGTGTTGTTTTGTGCACAAGTCTAAAAGGTTGCAACTTAAGTTCTGGAATTTAGATGTCGGACCGCTGCCGTCGCAAAGAAACCAAATGAAGGATGTTGATCCTCATGGGAAGGCGTTCGGTGACATGTTTCGTTTTTGGTTTTTAAAGTCCCCCCCCCAGAGTCCCCACACTAAATTAACTGACAACCAGTGGATGGAGGGTTTAAGGAGAAGGGGTTCACTGTGTTAACACATACTGGACATTAATCTACATTTATGTTGACGTCACACACGCACACACAGCGCTCATGATGACTCGAATGCCAACCTCGGTTTTTCCTGACTCTGTAGAGCGGCGGAGGGAAAGATTGCAGGTTTAACGTGCAAAAAAAAGGAAAAAAAAAAACCTCACTGGACAGACGTATCCGCTGCACACATGCACATAACACATGGCTGCCTCATGGGCCCTCCCCGCCGCAACCCTTCTAACAGGTGTGCGTATCCACGCCCCACCCTACCGTGCAGGTGAAAGCGGTAAAAACACACAAACCGCAAGATCAACAAAAAAAAACATACAAGGAAAATTACTTCAGGCAGACACGAAGTACGAGCAACGCATAGGGCTGGGATCGGGGCTATAAACACACACGCCGCCCTAACCCGGTTAATGTGCATCTCTGCTGACGAGGAATAAACGCACACAAACACGTGCTCACACCAGACACCACCAGCTTCTACACTTTGGTGTTTCTGTGGCGGTGCCCGCGCTGCGACCTTACAACCTTCCATCAGTGTCCTCTCGGTCGCTCCCTCCCCAGGACTCAGTCGTCTGAGAGTCTTCACGTCGTGTCTAAACAAACGGCCGTCCTATCTGGGCTACACCTCCCATCCACCGCCACACCACCCGGGGCCTGGCCAAGTAGAAAAAGCCCCCCCCCCGTTCATCCACCCAGATAGTAAATAGAAATGCTTCGTTGGTTGTCATGTTATTTTAAGTGATTTTTCAGGTACAGCTAGTCATAATTAACAATATATTCATTACTCATACTCAAAACTGTCACAAGTTCAACTGTAAACGCTGTTTCTCTCTCCAGCGCCGCCTTCCTCCCCCAGTCCAGGGCGTCCGCAGCAGACGATCAAAGAGACAGCAGCCAGGATGGGTGGGCAGGTGAAGCGGGGGGGCAATCGGAGGGCAAAAAGATTGCACCCTTCGCTGGGGCACCAGTTGCATGCATGCGTCGCCCTGAGGGCAGAGTCTGTGGGCCCCCTGGAGGTCAAACGAGGAGAAGGGAGGGATGCAGTGGCGTTCAGCCGTTCAGCCGATCCCTGTAGAGAACGGGACTTCTCCGAAACACGCCGCAAAAACACCCCGACAACGCACACTCCAGCCGTCTGGAGCTGTGGTTCGCACTGTGGACACAAATACAACACACTGGTTACTGAGGTTGTGTCCAAAATTGCTCCTTGTTCGCTACAAAGTGTACATGCATGTACCCTATGAAGTGGACATCAAAGTATCCCACAGAGAAAAATGCAGTGTACAGGTCATGGGGGAATGCAGTCTATCCCATAATGCATTGAGATCACATCAAATATGAAAATAATAGAAATCAAAATGCTGGAAAAAAAGACCGTTTCGTGAGATTAGTCTTAGAAGCAGCATAAGATCTCTGTTAAATGTTTAGTACTAATATACCCCACAGGCCGAGGCAGAGCGACCATTGACTTGCAACACAGTCATCCATTTTCTTAACTGCGTCCAAGACAGTTAATGATCAGGACAAGCAGCTTCTGCTTTTCTGGTAACGGTGCAGAGAACCACTCAGATGACCAGCACATTAAGAAAACTCAGTCGATTATTTTCTGAGAGTTAAATTAATTGCAGAAATTATATTTTGCCATCACATCCCCAGTTTATATTCAAGGTTCTTGCAGGAATCACAGAGTTACATTTTAGACTTTCTTTTAGACCTTCTTATACAACTAAGCGACACTTGACAATTTGTTTTATTTGTATTTGTATTTATTTAACCTTTAGGTCATTTTTAGGACTTGCTGAGACCTTGTGCAAAATTATGCAAAATGATCTACAGTTCTACACAATGTAGGGTATCTTTAAAAAAAAAAAAACATTTTTGTGATATCAACGTTCAGTGAACAACACATCCTATGCACCCATGAGCATGACCACAGCCAAATGCCATGCTCAAATGAAATGGAAAAACTCACAAGGACCCAATGAGTCCTCTGCACCTTAAGGTTAATGACCACACAGCCAGGCTGGTGGAATTTGTTCCCGGTGCAGCATGTTGCAGGTTCCAGAAATTGAACATTTTATGCGCAAGCCCTCGCTGGGGGAGGAGCTGAACACCTTCTTCGCCCGCTTCGAAGCTGCACAACCCGCGGCAACCGTACAGCACGGCGCGCACCACGGTCCGCAGTAACTTCACTGTCAACGTCACAGAGCATGAGGTGAGGCACGTGCTGCGACCTACCAACACTCCTGCCCAGAGGCTTTGATCCTCACCAGTTTGCCTATAGGGCAAACAGGTCCACGGAGGACGCCGTAGCCCTAGCTCTTCACGCTGCGATGTCACATCTGGAGCAGCCTGGGAGCACTGTGCACATGCTATACGTGGACTACAGCTCTGCCTTTAATACGATCCTCCCTGCTAAGCATGTCATCTTTCCAGGAGGGAGCCTGCTATACCAGACTGATGGATGTTGTGAGGATGCTTTCAATGACTGCAATATAGAAGCGGAGCAGGAGATGGAATCTAACTCTTGAGTAGGAGTGTGCCGATTTGAAAATTTCCCGTGTCGTGTCTGCCGTGCACCAGAATGAGTACACATCGGTATGCATAGTGTTGACCCACCTGATCACTGCAGCGGAGCGGCGGGGGCTCCCGAGCAGTGGAAGTGCACATTGAGCCACTTTCCTTCCCGACGGTGCCAGACTCGAGTCTCCTCTGACTGACTAGAGCGCGGGCGGCCGGTCGCATCCAGGAACTGCGTGAGGCGGATATAGGCGATACACGCTGCATCCTCACCGATCAGGTGCACGTGAGGGTTCAGGAGGGTCGTGTGCACGGGCTTGCTGTTCTTACTCAGCACTGCATGAACGCGCACACACATACACACACAGACACATACACAGAAGCATCAAAACAGAAGTTAGGTAAAGTAGAATATTTCATTTTATGATCTAGATTACAGCTGGGGAAATGTCATACATCTCATTGTATAATAGAATGGTGAAATAAGGGAACTGGGGCTGTTGTCAATCCATTTAGGAAAAAGTCTTGGAACACGAAAATTATGAAAAATACTTATATACAATTCTCCTCAGAGATCGGTAAGATACGGAGGAAGAATTTCACTGTACATGTATCTATGTGTGACGTAAATAAAGTATCTTAAACATGACATGCTATAAACCATTCATTTGGGGACTTCAGTGCAGAAAAATGCTGAATTTGCATTTATTAGCAACATCAAAACTAAGCTCCCATTGTCTTGTGGAATATTGTCTTATAAACACATTGAACATATGGCAAGAGAATTTGAATATGATGACACGTGATTGACATCACAGCATTTCCTGGGTGGGACTGCTCACGTTGACTCAAATACAAAATATGTTTAGAAGACACTTTAATGTATTCAAATGTCAGTTGACAGGCGGTTTAGTGAGTTATTCTTTTTCCTTGGTCACCACATTATTCTTATATTTTCTTCCTTCTATCATGCCTTGAATTAGTATTCTTCATGTGTTGCATTTTAAAACCCTCTTGGTGATCTTGTTGAGTGAGGTTCAGGTTTGTAAAACTTGTTGGTTGCGACAGGTTAAGCTATTCATAAGCATCTGCTTCTGCCTAATCCTTTTGGTTTATTGAGTGCAATCATGGTTGGGTGATTGAGCTCTCTGAATGACTGCATTCTTTGAATGAATGAATGAATTGTAAATGTTGTGTTTGAGGTGAGCAAATAAATAAAACCGCCATTCACACATTACGACAAGCATCTATTGCTTCACTCTGTATCACATGGCATTGATCTCACTAGATGAACAAGATATCATTTTGAAATATGTTTAGTAAAGCTGCAAATCTCATTGGCCTAATTGATAATGACTTTACTTTACAATATGTGTTAAAGAGCACAAGAGAAAAATGGTCTCTGAAGGACTGCTCTGTAGCAGTCTTGAAAAACACCAATAAAAAGTGTAGATCAGAAGTTGGCTGATTCCACCTTTCCTTTGTCTCAAATGGCGCACCAGTGCACTTCCAGCAATATGAGAAAAGTGCCAGAATGCTGCCCTAAAAACGGTCGTAAACCTAGTGCGTGACCTATGGACAGACAATGCACGCACCAAAGGGCCGCCATGTTGCTTACGTAGCTGAAGTGGAATGGCGCGCGCCATCATGGACGAGTGGACATACACGTCATATCCATGCAAAGTTGAGTACCACCAATGACAAAGAAATGTAGTGCACTGTATTTCAGTGAACGGACACAAGTGTGCAAGTGAGCAAAGCTGGATTAACCGTAGGGGCAACATGGGTTAGAGCCACTAGGGGGCTGGGGCCTCCGGTCGCTGTTATTATGTGTTGCCAATGGGAATACATCTAAAGAGTCAACATACTTGTAAAGAGTAAAACATGTAAACATGAAAGTGGCGCGCCTGGCTGCCTACCTGTATGTACGTCAATGAAAAAAC
>OMKY01057849.1:0-14620 GCA_900302395.1 Bregmaceros cantori | reverse complement strand
GCTTGTCTTTAACTGGACATTTGGGGCCCCCGTCCGACACTTTTGAGTGTTGATTCAGACAGTCGTCGGCCCGAGCATTAACCTTGGGGTCAACAGCCGTGGCGGACGCGGGGATTTAGAACCAGAGCCCTTACATCGGGGGGGCTTTGAGTTTCTTTATCTCTCTCTGGCTCTAGTCACGAAGCTTGTTGCTTTTGCTGGGCACCCCAGGGGAAACCTTAAAATACAACAACATTGTCTGTTTTCTGTTATTGAATTATCAATGGTAAAATGGGATCAATTACCAGCAGCTGGCAGCCTAACTACGACCATAAGTATGTTTTCATGCGTACACTTGCGTTACATGTGATAACCTAAGAGATACATCTTTTCATGTTTGCTTTGAAATCAAAATTATAATAATTATTAATATTACAAACGTTTTGGTGACTCACAACTATTTCCAATTATTGCAGATTGTATCAGTATGGAGCAGACTATACGTCTGTGCTAGTGTAACACGCTAAGGGGATGACTGCCTCAAATCAGTGAGAGGTTAATCAACCTAAACTAGAAGCACTCAGAGATTGCAAACCTGCGCCTAACCCCTAAAACTAACCCCTCAACCTAACCCCTCAACCTAGTCTAACCTAAAATAAAAATACCACAATTTATTTCTCTATATTGTAATGAACGAGTACCGCCTCGTGGAGGAGCTGGGAATAGAGGAACTTACATCGGCCATAGCTGAACTCAGCCATTGCCAAGGTACGTTCGGACTCTATTTAAGGAGGCGTGTAGGCAGGTGTACTTTGTACTTTATACTTTCAAAAATACTTTTGAGTACATTTTAAAGCCTGTACTTTTTACTTTCAAAAATACTTTTTGAGTATGTTTCAAAGCCTGTACTTTTTACTCTACTCGAGTACATATTTGGATCAGCCCTTTGTAGTCTTACTCGAGTTGTTTTTTTTCACAAATGTATTTTACTCTTACTTAAGTAAGAAATGTGGGTACTTTTGCCATCTCTGGCCTTTAAACAAGTACCACAATTAAAGTAAATTTAAAAAGTACCTTCTTGATGACCTCCACGGGGTTTCTCATCACCGTGGTCTGGCCCTCCAGGTACGGCCGCAGCTCTTCGCTGAGGGCGACCAGCGAGTCTTTAGACATACCGAACATTTTAGTCCACTCGCTCCGATCCATGTCGTCGTTCACGAACTCCTCCCACCAGCGGCCGCTGCGGCCGGGCTGCGTCCACCATCGGCGGGTTGCCCTGGCTCTAAACGGCCGCTTGGAGCGGGCTTCCCACACCAACCGCCGCCGAGTTACTCGCGCGGGTGGCGGTGGCAGAATCACGATTGGGGGTGGTGCTGATGATGGCGGTGGAGGTGGTGGCAGCCCCACTGTTGGTGGTGGTGCTGCCGCTGGCGGTCGTCGTCGTTGCGGGAGCGGCCACATGATAAGCCGGCGCATGTGATCGATGCGCCTCCGCTGGTGGAGGTGGGTCTGGAGCAAGGCGAGGGTTTCTTGTAACAGCGCCAGTGAATTTAACAGGTTGTTGAGTATCAACACGACTCTATTGTCCACCATTGTTGTTTTTTCTTCTTCGTGTAAAATAATCCCGGCAAGGCGTGCACTCATTCGCACCTTAGCGCCCTCTAGAGCATACTAGCCTGGCGAGTCAGAACCAACACATCGTCCACGCGTCGCACGCGGCAACGTTTAGCGCTGCGTGGGGTTCTCCTGCTAATGGGATACAGCGTCATAAATGAGCCAAAATCAGGTCTTTCCACTCGCACCCAAAACGTCTCTCCAGTTTGCTATTCAGTACAACCAAATATTCCTCACAAATTGGAAGACAATGTATTACTTACCGTTCCATTACCGGATTTATTATACTGTCCGTTTCCAACCCACAGTGGAAAACCGTTATTGTGATGGCAGTTTAAAAAAAAAACACCAATTGCTTTGTGTTGAATGGTCTGTGCCCAGTAAATATTTCTAGAGAGCCGTTGCTGTCCATCCAGAGCATAAAAGTCTTCACAATAGCGGCAGAAAAAGCACGTTTTCAACTTTTCAGAGTCATTTGCTCCCAGAATGTTCCCACAAATGTTGCCTACATGTGCAAAGTTGACATTTCTCAGGGTGAGCAAACAGCACAACACCAGAAAATATACAAGAGTGTAGTCCAAATAACGCATTATTTCAATTAATGCAATCTATGGCTAGCATTTCAGCAGGCTAAGTAAACGTGTAAATATATTAATTTTAATAATGTATGGACGGCCACTCAATTACTTCTAATCAACTAGTTTGTTGATTAAAACCTAACCTCACAGTAACATCCTCATGGCAAGGTGTCCAACCGATCCGATCCCGATCCTTTGATTTTAACAATCGCCCGATCCCGATCTCCGGTACAGAGTTCCGATTCAGAGTCCCGATACAGAGTTCTGATCCTGCAAAAATTGGTAGTAACTAAACTATTTGGCACAATTGTCAATTTCGATACTACTCAAAGTAAATAAACAGTCATTTGGCTCCCCAAACTCATTTATTGATCCTGATCGGGACAAAATGACGAGTCCCGATCCTTGGATAAAAGTCTGATCGGCCGCCAATCACCGATCTGAGGATCGGACCGGTGCATCTCAACTCCTCCAAGGGCATTCTTACCACAGCCGTTTTTGTGCCCCCCATTTTTCTACGTCAAAAAGAAAGTGATGCCATTCATACATTGACAAAAGAATTACAAAAATTCAAGTCATTTAAAGGAATGCTTTATTGATAGCCAAATATTAGACAAAAAAAGAAAGATCCAGCAGTTCTCCATCGCTGCTCCCTTTTAACGACAGTCAAATCACTAGGCTCCAGAACTAATATAAAGCTATAGAACAATCAACAGTAGATTCTTCCCACCAAAAAAAATATAAAATTGTACACTTATATTTCAGCACTGTCCCCCATCCACCCGTTCAGCAGCCGATGACGTCAAAAACCAAAGCCAAACATTGTTCAATTCCTACATTGGCACAAATCATTGTGTAATTTCCTAACTGGTGCCAGCCGAAATAGGGACATTTTCCAGGCTTTCACAAATCCTACAAAACACGTTTGACAACTTTCACAAAATTTGACACCTCACCCTCTAGATTCGTCTGAATTTACATATTCTTGGAATAAATTATCCCATGAGTATAGTCTTAATAATATACATTGGTGGCACTTAATGTTGACAAGGGGCTGAAACTTCAGCACCCTGCCTTTAAAGAAAAAGAAAAAAAAAAGTGCACTTCATTTTTTACTGTTACCTTAAAAACACCTGGAGTGGGCCAAGTACAGCACTAAGGATCCAGCCAGGCAGGCAGTTCTAAGAGTCCTAACTTTTGGCAGGCCCGACAAACGTCACCAGAACCAAAACTGTTTGATGAGATGTTTCGTTAGTGCAGCTTTAAATGTGCTTTGGGAGGACGGGTGTGTTTAGTGCGCTTTTCATATCGTAACAATTTCTCAAAATAAATTCCAAATCCAAAACAAAAAGACAAATTAAATCACTGCCGTACACAGATTGCAATAGGACTAGACGTGGAGCGAGAGCCGTGAGTAACAGCTATTTAAATACAAATACAACGTAACCCCGAAACGTTTCTCCCAAATTCCTGGGGATGCAAGAATTAATTAATCGCTGATCAGTCGATTAATCCGTTATATATTATGCAACACATTGGGAGTCGATAATTAGCAAAGACATAAGTCATTAAAGTTGTTGCCAGTATTCATTTGGAGAAAAAGCAAGTTTTAATTAATAGCAATGATGGTCACAGTAAGATGTTATACTTTTTTTAAACTGAATTGACAATTACAAGAGATTACAAGATGTCTTGTAATTGTTGCAGTCAGTATTTTGAACCCACCCATTTTAAAAAGAACAATGTATAATTTACGTGGGCTGAGAACGGTAGAATCAAACGTTATCTGTTCTATTGAACCCAACAAAATAATATCCCCTCGTTGACGAATAATGTAACCAATCTACCTTCATCACTTCCAACCAACCACAGTTCCCAATGAATTGTGGGTAATCCAGTTCAGTCACCTGTCCACTGGACTACAGTTGCATGTGTACATCCAGCACACATAAACAGGAAAAAAAAAAGAAGAAAATATTTATATTTTTACAATATTTTAAACTTCATGTTAAAAGTGACAGTGTCCCATAACGTCAAAAACCTTTTTGCCATAGTTTAGTAGTTTTTTAGCATCTCATCGTTTGCATCACGAGGCTTTAAATGGCTGGGCGTGGAAGTCACATGACAGTTTTGGCCTTGTGTTTCGGTCTGCGAGTTGTGGCACTATATTGTAAATATAAAAGTATGGCAACATATTAAGCTCGACAAAAATGAGTGTTTTTAGGTGTGGCAAAAAGTCACGTCGACTCCCCCTTCACATATCAAAGGAACAAAAAAAATGTGTGAGAACCGAGTAAAAAACTGTTAGGTTCATTTCTGAATTTTGTTTTAACGTCACAGCATGAACCTCACGATTGTTGGCCGTCCCAGTCTCACCCAAACCCTCTTTACACACACGGCCCCCTAGCCTGACAAGCCAGACCCAATGCATCGTCCACGAATTGCACATCGCTCTACCGCCTCTCCTCCCAGCATGTGTGTGGCGGTGCACAAGCAGATGCGATAAGGCTGCCACCCCTAGTGGTTAATCGGAGGCATTACATGACTGTAAATATAGAAATTGTGGAAAATTGCAAAATATGAGCGAAAACTGAGTGCTATTTAAAATGTAAAAATTTTAAAAAATGCAATTAGAATCAGATTTCTTTTAGTAACAAACAGCTCTACAGAGAACTAGATCGAGACATTTGACTCCGGGCAGAGACTGCGTGTAGTTTACATTCAAATCGGAAGTTTTAGCGTGCACACAGAAATCACTCATTGGCAATGAAAGCAAAACCCATCACATCTGCAAAATTAAAATTAAAAGGATCCCACCTCTGTACAACACATTGCATATTATTTCTACAGCAAATACACGATGCTCGCCAGACCCCAACCCTGCTCCCATAGTTAGAAAAACACACTGCAGATAGTGTAATAACTGCTCAATGCCCGATTTGACAGATGCAACCAAATGCATTTCGAAAAATCGGATTGAATTCATTCAACAAATTTGATAACATTTTGAATGAGTTACAGCAGAGAACAAGGTTAACGCCGGTAATAAAATCCAATTAGTTTCAAAACTGAGTTTTTACTTACTCTGAACTAGTTAAGAGACTGGTGCTAAACAATCATGACATTGTCAGCGTAGCATGCTTTTTGAAATCAGATAATCAACAGGAGCCGCTGCAAAACAATCCATTGGTTGCGATGCAGATTTAGCTGAATTTAAGATATTAGCGGAAAATCTATTTTAGCAATCTATTGCTCCCAATGCCAGCTGCAGAGACCAGCACCGTAGAAATAGAGCAAAATCTGATCAAGTATTTTTACTGATTCATCGTATTGAGACACATATACACTAGAGTAAACTGCTGATCAAATGAAATTGATTATTGCAGCCCCATTCACCAAAATCAAGTGAGAATCTAATGTCAAACGGTCACCGGTACAGAACTCAAACCTGTTATAAATGCTCTGACAGCAGTAAAGATGCATGTCATGAATCACAGTTAGATGGTGAAGTACATCTGTTGGCTTACAAAGACGCCAGAGCAGCGCGCTAGACAGAAATGAGTTTTCCATGACGATCACCAAAACTCAGCCTGAATTCTAGCAGCAAGCAAAACGACAGCCTCGCTCACCATAATACCCAACTTAGACTTAGTTTGTTCCTTGCACAAGAATTGTACGTTTGCGTCCACTTAAGTTTCTCCTGCAGCGATAAGCCGTTCACCAGAAGAGATACAAAGTGCAACTAATGAGTGGGAATCAGTGTGCGGTCGTCCGACATTCAATATTTCCATGTCTCTCCATGATTTCCAAGACCAAGCAAACCCTGTGGAATACCATGGCTAACCCAGGACCACAACACCCTAGTCATACCTCACTGGTCCAAACCGAAACCATTGGGAGTGCCATAGCACTGCACCATGGAAGCCAATAGGGGTCATCATTAGCGACTCTTCTCCAAACTCCAACACTGCATTTTAGTTCTGCAGCCCAATGCAGCCTTTTAAACTAAAAATGTGCCAAGCAACAGGTGGCAGCACCAAAACCATACAATTTATAGAGATTTTATACACATCGATAAAAGTTATGTAGTAAAAACGTTATGCAAAGCTGTGTAAAATAGTTTCCAATACAAAATGAAATCTTTTTTTTTACATTTGGTGGATTTCAGTGTCGAACACGGGGCATGGTGAGGGGGTTACATTGAGATGACATAACATGCAAGGAGATACAGAGCATTAAGGGCCCGCCGGTTAGGGTTGCATCATGGATGTATTGGGCAGCGTACACAGCAGGGCGTAGTGGCACACGGGTAGTGACAGGTACGAGGCAAAGAACAAGACCCCATCGCTTACCACTGCAGCAACAGACAATTCCTCGCATGACGAATCGACGTGCATCGAGATAATGGCATCGTAAATTCCCCTTGAATTCTCCATGAGCACCCATCGTCGATGCTAGGCAACACAAGTCACATGACTTCCATCGGCGCCGGTGACTCAGGGTCAATAGGTCTAGGGTCTATGCATAGCAACGTGACTCATAGTTCCTGCTTTTCTTGTCCTATTCTTAATCCCAGTCTAAATGCACCCTTCAAGACATACTGTGTAGCTTCTAGAAGCTTCTAAAAGCAAATACGCAGCTTTACATTCTGATTAATTCTTGGCACTGTGGGTTCAATTAACTCCTCAGGTGGAGTCTACATAATATTAGAGCTGCAACTGATTAAATCGAGGATAATCGATTATTGAATTAATCGGCAACTAATTTGATCATCAATTAATCGGCAGCGATTAATCGCTTTTGTTTTGGGTCCGTCCTTCACTCAAATGTGGTGAATATACGTTGGTCCACGTTTGCAATGTCAATAACGTTTCAGGTTAATAACCCTTCTGATTTTGCGCGCTGCAGTAGCTCAGTCTGTTAAGAGTGAGTGCACTGCGAAACGCATGCCATGATGGCGCGGAGAATCGTGAGTCCGCTCCCGTCGCCGACAGATTTGCCACATGTCTCCTCCCCCTTTTTCACCCTGTTTCCATCCAACTCTAAATAAAGCAGAAAATTGTACGAATGGGCCGCAAAAATATATATAACGAAATAATTGTTCCCATCTAAAAGGAGATATTAACAGATTAAACGATTAATCGCCAGTAAAAATGGCTGATTAATCGATTATCTAAATAATCTTTAGTCGCAGCTCTGCATAATATCCCTTTAAATTGTCGAGTTGGGGAGCGGGCAGAAAAGAATAGGCTTGAAAGGAATTGATGGCACTGCGAAGCAAACAGTTAATCAGAACAGTGAGTTTTAAGATGACTCCAATACTCCCTAAAAAGGTTAAGGAACCCTAGAATAGAAATAGAACCCTAGTTCCAAGAAGACAAGGCTGATGCTACAATCATTGTAGGATGACATGAAGGCTGTCAGCATAACGGCCACGTTGAAAGACATGCTCCAAACTCACAAGACACTTTCCCACCGAACTTTCTTCACCAGTGACCGATCACTCCCGACCAACAAACTACAAATTAACTACGAAACTACCAATCAGTTTCAGCATGAAATGAGGAATTATTGGAGGTTTTAAACCGAGCTATCTATTGGGGCTCAGGTGACTCAAGAGTACACTTGGAATCTTGCATTGAGGAGATACAGCGACCCCAAGTGGCCACCAGCAGGCGGTGCACATTTAAAGGGGTGTAACAACTTTCTCCTTGATTTTAATAATAGTACAGAAATAGCAGCGCTGGTCTCTGATTTTTGTAAGTGTGTCATTTGCTTCAGGTCGAACTGATACAAGTGCAGAGTCAAAGAATTTAAACACTGCAAAAATATATCATTAAATATATTTTTTAAACCTAACTTAATGAAAATGTTGTGAGAATGCTCCTAATGCCAATGCAGAATCTCTTCTTTCTAGTCTATAGAGATAATATCCTAATACTTCCATGGAGATTATGGATAGGAAATCCATAATGGAATATCCCTGCTGGAACTGGAGCCTACAATAAAGTTAAAGATCAAATCGGCGGTCGACTGATAAAATTGAACAATCCCTAAACTGCAAAGACAACAACAAACGGTTTATTGGGCGACAACGCTACACACTATTTTAAACTTTTGAGTGATTAGCTGAAGCTAACAACATGGATAAGCCGGGTTTATTGTGGTCATTCTCACAAATATATCATTTAAAAAGTGCATAGTGACGTTCGGGGGGGCACCTGGTGTGTGGGGAGGGGTGAATGCGCGACAACGATGGAAGTGATGACAATATTTCCACGCTACCTACAGTGCCCCGTGCCGGCGCCAACCACCACCAGTCACGTCGCAGAGAACCAGAGCCATCTGTCGATTGGCCTGAAGGACAGGGGTGGGGGGTCAGGTAATTGGGTGGGGGCTGTGGGTCAGAGGTCGTCGTCCACGCTCCAAGGCGACAGCGGCACAGTCTCTGAGAGTAGTGAAGGTGGTGCGGAGAGAGAGAGCGTGTGTGTGAAGGGCTATATGCAGGGTTGGGGTGTCCAGCTGGGGTGAAGGTCGTTGGGGGTTCAGAAAGGAGCGTTGTCCTGCGCAGCGGGATTAGAGTCGTCGGGAGAGACGACGTCCCCGTTTCCTTTGGGTCCAACGACCTTGGTCTGGGGCAAACACGGATTACGACCAATCAGTGATTATACAATAATATTGGATATTGGGATAATTTATACTGACAATATTGCGATATGAAAATGGGGGTCAAAAAACTTGCACATATCTAAAAATATTTACTTTAACTTTAAGGAGTGACAGATTATACTATGTCTGCATAGTTCCCTGTTTTAGAAATGGTCGTTTCAGGGGTCCGCGTTGGCCGAGTGGTTATGGACACCGCATCTAACACGACCCCATTCATGTTAGTGGTGCTGTGTCTACCACAGCGTCCGCAGTGTCGCGAGATCGACTACGCTCGTCGACTTGTCTGCAATGTCTACCCCCCGATCTCTTCAACCCAGTTTCCGACTAATCCTATCCAATAAAGATGGAAAAACAGCGCTGACACCGGAAAAATTGTCAGATGCATAGATTTTGTGCTAGACATAAAAGGAACCTCCTAAAGTTCTGATGGCAAATGGTCTAAAGTCTAGATGCAGGAAGGAGCCGGTACCTTCAGGGTCTCAACTTTATCTTCAAACGACTTGAATGTTGGAGAATTCCTGTAGAGAAAGTTGTGAAAAGGAGAGATTCAGACCAGAGAGAGGTGCAGTAAACAGTGCAAGTCACGACGTCTGTACACACAAGGTAAACAATTATCACAGCCTTGCAAATATATCATACAGATACAGCACACACACACATATACATATACATATACATATATATATGTTCATGCCTGTGAAACAGCAAATGCAGCATGGCGAGTTTGCTTCCCCTCAACCTCACTGACATTTCTGTAGGTCTGCTTTCTCATCCCAGTTTCCACCTAACCTAGTCAATAAAATTGAAAAATTGTGCCAAGCCAACAAAATAAATACATCTGGTTGTTGCATTTTTAAAATTAGATTATACAAAAATCTGAAGCATATTTGTACATGTCGGGAGTCTATGGTGATAGAAAAAGAGTTCATATGTTTTTGGAACGCAAAACGCATGTAGCTTCACGCAGAGGTCCTGGTAAAAAGATGTTCCATAGGTTCAATCCTGCGCATTTGTAGACGTTGTCGATTCATCATTTGGGCTGTCCACCCCTGCTTCTTTTAACTTCCAACATTCCTTAAAGTAAGGAGTTTTGATAGAACAAACCAAGTACTTGATGTGACCATAGTTTGGTAGTCATTGGATTGAGTGAATTTAGTCTCCGGTCTTCTATTCCTGAGTAGTCGTCTACTGCACGTATTGGGTTTTGGAATGTTTCAATTATTTTTACACAACTTTGTGATCCAGTTTATACTGTCACTCACAAACCAACAGGGAAATCCATACATACTTAAAAAGAAAATGGGCCAGAGAGGGGGAAAGTAGAAGAAACATGATTTGTACAGGTTAATAATCAGTTACTTTACCTCATTGCAGGCATACTTATTGAGTGGCGAATGGAATAGTTGCTAGTGCAGCAGCGTTTAAAAAGAGGAGACACAGAAAGGTCAAGGGTTAAACAAGCACACACAGATTAAAGCAGTTAAGATTTCTTTTCAGCAGCAAGAGGATTTAGTGCATTAGAAGTGCAAGCCCCGAAGCTCAGTCATCTAAAAATACTGACCAACTCTTTATACACAACTATTAAAAATATAAGCATTGGGGTCCGCGTTGGTCGAGTGGTTATGGACACCGCACCTAACGCGACCCCATTCATGTTAGTGGCACTGTGTCTACCGCAGCGTCCGCAGTGTCGCGAGTTCGACTACGCTCGACTTGTCTGCAAGGTCTACCCCCGATCTCTTCAACCCAGTTTCCCACTAATCCCCAAAATAATTACATAAGCATTAATAAAGCAGCACATAAGTACTACATAATACGTCATGATGCGCACAGAGTCATGAATTTGCTCCGCCTCAACAATAGCTTTATTGTGTAATATCAGTTTCCCGCAGATGGCGGGGGGCAAGTTTAGCATCTATCTGGCTTATCTATTCCAACATAAAAAGCCATGATGGCTTCTAGGCCTGGCATGACCAGAATGGGAGCTAAATGCATCATGAAAAGGCCACGGTAAATACAATCGAAATCTGTCAAATTCAAAATTCTGATCTAAAAATCTAAAATAGTACTTTGGTTCTCCAGTGCATTATTCTCAACGTTCAATCAGCAAACAAGACAAATAAAATGCTACGCAGACTATGCATGCAAATTCAAGACGCGTGAAACAAATGAGTTCTGACTATTTTACAAAGTCGAAACAAAAAAAACATTGGTGCAGAAACACTGCACCATCAAATCTGAACGATTTGAGAATTTGATGCATCTTCACCAAAACATGTGGCTTATATTTTGGGTCAGCAACTCATCATGGTTAAGGTTAACCATGAAAAAAAATATGCTTCACTCATTTTCACCTCAGTCATACAAATGTAAATTATACATGGGATGTGAAACATTAGCTTTCGGCCAATTTGAACTTATTAAATCTAATTTTGTTCAGACTTTTTTTTAAAATCCTGTTGAGATAATTAGGGAACATCATTGCTGCTAATGGATTTAGCCTTTTCTGGTGAAAAAGATATTAAATGTATTAATAGAATACATTATATTTAAAAACACTTTAGAAAAATAGAAAAAACAGATCATCTTAGTAGATATGTTCCATTAATGGTTGAACGTGAAAGGATGTGAGATGGAAGTGAAGGTGAGCTGAAGGTTTTGAAGAAGGTGCTTACCTAAAGGAATTAGAGAAATGTAGCGCTCTGCAGCGTGCCCAACACAAGACAAAACACAGGTAAGCAGGGGGAACGCAACGCAACCAAAGCAGCACAGCAGGCAGGCATGGGGATTAGAGCTGCAACTGATTCATCGATGATAATCGATTATTGAATTAATCGGCAACTAATTTGATAATCGATTAATCAACAGTGATTAATCGTTTCCTTGCTTGGTCACTCCTCTGTTTAATTGTGTTGACTATGTTGTTCAATGTTTGCAATATCAACAATGTTTCAGGTTAATAATCACTACAATTTTGTGCGCCACAATAGCTCAGTCTGTCAGAGTGAGCACACTGCGAAGCACAGAAATGAAACATGTGTGGGACGCAGAATCGTGGGTTTGCTTCCCCTCCCCGACATCTTTGCCGCATGTCTCCTCCCCCTTCTTCACCCTTTTTCCAGCCAATCCTGAATAAAGCTCCGAATGGGGTTTCTGAGAATACAAATGTTCCGATTTCAAAGAAAAAAAAAGAGCAGATTAATCGATTAATCGCCAAAAAAGAGCAAGGTAATTAATTGATTACCAAAATAATCGTCAGTTGCAGCTCTAATGGGGTTACACCATTCCCAATAACTACGAATGACGGGTTTTGGTTAAGACAAGATCTTCACGGGGACCTTCTGGGCTCATTTGACCAGTCCCGGGATTTAATTATGTACCCCCTCCAAGTTGAAGGTCCAGAACTGAGAATTGCCCTTTTATCTGATGTGATTACATCGATTAAAGTATTAGACAAGAGATTTGTCCATCATTATTGTCAGTTTCCTCTGTGCATGTAAATCCGCCTCCCATTTCATTCTGCAATGATTGGATGGTTGAACATGTACATTTTCTCTAGATCCAATTCTCAGATAAACTCTGAAAACCAAATATTAAAATGGCCATAATTGATGGCACAGGATACTTTGCATGTATTGTTCAACAAGAACCATTTCTCGTTGACCAGATTGATCTCTTGCAGTTTTTGGTAAAAGGTAACCATTAATATAATTACTGTTACTAATTGTCTAGCATCATGTTCCATTTCTGAGAGCACGTTGAGAAGAAGATTTTTGGGACAGCAGGTACTGAGGATAGTTTTGTACGCCCAGTAGTCACAGCGCATTCTGGGCCACACAGAAACATTAGCCTACTGTCCCGCCCAGAGAGAGATGGTAAGGGAAAAGACTGGAGATCCCCTGCCCCTCACCAGACCTGAAAGACTGGTTGACGTCTCCACCGCCAAGCGCTAGGAATGTGTTGAAATGATCATTCCTGAGGTCCGCGTTGGCCGAGTGGTTATGGACACCGCACCTAACGCGACCCCATTCATGTTAGTGGCGCTGTGTCTACCGCAGCGTCCGCAGTGTCATAAGTTCGACTACGCTCGTCGACTTGTCTGCAATGTCTACCCCCTATCTCTTCAACCCAGTTTCCGACTAATCCTATCCAATAAAGATGGAAAAACGGTGACGACGCCGGAAAATATTACTTAAATTATTTTTTTTTTAAATCATTTCTTAAATCCTTAGTTTGGCCCAATAACTGTTAAATGAAAAATATTCCCTGAAATAGCACCACAGCAGTTTGACGCTTTCCACAACATAGTGGAGTTGTATTTAAATGCTTCTTAGCAGAAGAATAGAATATACTCCAACAGTAATAGATGAATGTTAATCTACAAAGGTATGTACGACTTTAAAGCCCCATTCATACCTCATGTAAACTACGGACACAGGTACGGCTGGAGCGTTTCCGGGGTTCTTTCCCGTCGATTACGTACGTAAATTGACACTGATCTGGGGACCTTATGATTACGTGCGAACGGATGAAACTGACCAATACTACCGGAAAACGTGAGGGGCGTCCTTGAGCATAAAGAGCCGTTGTTGCACACGGCAACGTAAAAGGCGCTCGGAGGTCTGCAGGCGGCAACGCGTGGAAGGTACGGACGGATTACGTATGTAATTGGACACACGTAGGGTCTGAATCGGCCTTAACCGGCATCATTCTGAGCAGGTTACATGTTTGCTATCAGCGAATTAAGTGAATGGTTAGAATCCCTGTGGGTTGAATATGCGTCCCTAGGCACTTAAGGTATACAGTGGCTGTGTCCAAAATCGCTCCCTATCGCCCATATAGTGCACTATATGGGGTGCACGCCATTTTGTAGGGGTGTCCGAATTCTCCATGTACCCTAGATAGTGCACTGAAAGTATCCCACAATGCACCGCAAAAAGTAGCGAGCATCGGATGTACCATAGACGGAGCAATATAACCCATAATGCATTGCGAGACAATTTAAAAATGCCTAAACTTTAAAAAATGCCGCGGCGGGAGTAAATAGCGACCAACCACGGCAAATAGTTATAAATGTACAGTAAGTACTTTTGACTTTTTGTGATGATTGTTGAATTTTATAATTACTTTTTTAATAATTATATTTTATAATAATTTTGACAGCACCAACTCTAGTGTCCGAAATCTCGGCAGTTGCTGTTGAGTGCACCATAAGGGAGTGCACTATATGGGGGGCAGGGAGTAGGGGATAGGGAGCGATTTCGGACACAGCCAATGTCTTAGATTATGATTTCGCTTGACTTCCCTGGTTGACTTGTGAGCCTATTGGAATGCCTATTGGAGCTGCGTTATTCACCCCACTGGTAAAGATTCTCTGATGTTAATTAACCCAACAAGCCAACAGCAGATCAAGCAGCAACATGCAGAAAAGACGCTTGCATGCAACGCACACACAGCAGCTCGACAGTACACATAATTATTATTAGTATTCTTGATTATTCTGGACAAGGTTAGCTGTTGGGTAAGGAGTAATCATCACCAGAATCACAGGGAATACCACCACACGACAGAGGCACACAAAATCCTTTCACATAGGGCTTCACCATGACGATCGCTATAGCACTTTAGTAAGGCAACATATAGCTCGTTTGGTAGTAAGGCAACATATAGCTGGTTTGGTAGTAAGGCAACATATAGCTGGTTTGGTAATGAGTTATAACAAGTTTGTACAAAAGATTGATACAAATCGAATTAATCCAAAGTCCATGGGCAAGTTCTAT
>OMKY01057832.1:0-13664 GCA_900302395.1 Bregmaceros cantori | reverse complement strand
GTGTGTGTGTGGGGGGGGGGGGGGGGGGGGGGGGCACTGTGTGGCATCTCCACATTTCTGGGTCATAATTCACACAATACCCTAACCCAGGGGTATTCAAGTACTCTGAGGGCCACATTGTCAGACACCCAAAGGTCGAGGGACTGGAGCAGATGCCGGACTGCACACCACAAAGTCTGATTTGATTTGAATAGTGGTAAACAGCAGCCGCTCACTTTAACAACATCTGCATTTGTTGAGGTAAAGAACAGAATCTCAGTTAGCCCCAACCATAAAAAAAAGAAAAAAAATCAGAACTCCTCTGTGGGCCAGAGAAAATTGACTGGCGGGCCGGATTTGGCCCGCGGGCCGCCAGTTGAGTAGCCCTGCCCTATTCCTTTCCGCAGTATCGAATCCTCACATAGAGGCTGAAGGTACATGGGGCTGATGGTTCATTCCACTAGCCGACTGCATCACGATAGAAGTGTGTGTCATTGTACATTCTTTCTTCTTGTTGTCTGATTAAGCAAGCAAGCTGCTAGAGGTGCAGTTTCTCTTCATTTCTCATGACACCTAGCGTTTATTTAAATCAAACCTAGCGTTTATTTAAATCAAAATGGGGAACAGCTTTAATTTTTACCTGTGTCGGGGCTGTGCTGCAAAGCAGGTTATGTTTTTGGTAGCGTTGGTTTGTCTGTCCCCAAGATAACTGAAAAAGTTGTGCACGGATCTGGATGAAATTTTGCACAGTTGTTGGAAATGACACACGGAATAATCGATTAATTGCATTTCTGTAGCCTATAAGTAACAGAATCATACTTAATCAATAATCACCAACTTACCGATAGGTCGCTGGGCGCTTACCGTGGTCACGTGACCAGACTTCTGGGCCACTGGGAAATGTAGTTGGCATGTTCGCCAGTGGGAATACAGACTATGGGTCAATCGCAATCGCACAACTCGAGCACTTGCATTGATAATGGGTTGCCACATACTGCTAGCACTAAAAGTACTATTTTTTTGTACCACTACGGCACAGGTTTGCAATCTCTGAGTGCTTCTAGATGAGATTTGTAATGAATGCTCATCCTGATGGATTCTAAATGTGCCCTCCTGTTTACTGCCTGGATACCTCTGGTTCCTGTACAGAGATCTTGGGCCAACACAGCTGGTTATATTCCATCTCTGTGAACTGTGTAATTTACAGAAGGAATTCCATTACTCAATTTTTCATTAAAATTAATTTAAATGTATCGCAAAAACACACATAACAACATCTTTGGAAATTGAAGAAATATCATGTTCACTGTCCAATGCCTTGTAGAGTCAATTGTAACACACTACACATTGTTAATATAGACATATTATCTGAATGTTCATTGGCTCCATGGTTATATTGTACCGAGACAAGGGCTTCCTCAAAAAGAGATCGATGTTTAGATGTAATTTGTGCAGAGTATTATTTCAAACATCAGAGCAAATGCTGGGCGTGAATATATTGCGTGAAATGAAACGGTCATTGTCAAACATAACTTTGGCAGCGAAGCTAAGGCCGAATTTCGCCAATTTGACTGCGTGGAACAGCGCGGAATGAATGCGGAGAGAAAATCCGTGCCTGGTTTTCCAGCTGTCCGATGAGTCCTATATAAAGGAACGCTAACGGGGGACATTTGAAATTGTAGCCTCGTCTTGTCTTTAGGGGGATTTAATGAATAACATGTCGTCCTAGTGTTACACTTTGCATTCATATCCATTACAGTTATACTCACTGGCTTTTAAAACCTAGCCACACAAGCGACGGAGACCGGCGCACACTATCTAGGCAGGTGTGTAAGACGTGTGTGTGTGTGTGTGTTTGTGTGTGTGTGTGTGTGCGCGCGCGCGCGTGTGTGTGCGTGCGTGGCAAGCATGTATAATGATTGGAAAGCTTGCAGTAATTATTTTAAAATTCAATTGAAATTTTTAGTGCCTATTTTAATTACGAAAAATATTTACTTTCACTTTAAAAAATATTCTATTGTATTTTATTCAAAAATAATCTATAAATAACATAAATATACTCAATACTCATTGAAGTGCTATTTCTTGGCCTAAAACACCTGAGATCTACGTTTTACTAGATTAGATAACAAGGTTATCTAATCTTTCTTTGATCTCTCAATCACACATTCACACACCAATGGCTATGGATGTTAAATATGATTCATTACCAAATAATGCTGTGCAAAAAAAAAGATTTGCAGTCGAAATCTGTGTGTTTTCTGATTATTTAGATAGATAAAATATGTAAGTCATCAAATCAGATTTTATTTTTTTCAAGGATGATTGCTGTATATCATTGTTGTAGTGGCAGATTTAATACGGCCAACACAATGAGTCACTGCGGTTTTAATTATATATTTATAGAAGTATCATTATATAATGCACATGGCCAAGAGTGAGGTCTCTGTACTTCATTCCCAAAGGCAGCACAGTGTGTAATACACACTGTATATGTGTATTTCTTCAAAAGTCAGAATCAAATCTGAAATCAAGGTTTCAGAGATAACATAACAATCAGGAATTTATTTTGAAAATCAAAAATGTTTATAACAATGCAAATCTTAAAATTAATAAATATTTATGAATTTGACAATGACAACGTGATGCACTAAAACAGTGCCCCATATGTGTGGGCCGAGGTAGCCTGGCGAGCCAGAACCGCGCATCGCACATCACTAGAAGCTTGCATTGGGTCTGGTAAAACCAGGCTCGGAAAACGTAAAAAAAAACACGTGTCAATCAAATCATGTTATCCAGTCACGGCGCAGTTGGCGAGACAAGCGGCGTGGAGGCGTGACAACCAAATTCTGTCCACATCTCGCGTAGCCCGTACAAACTCCGCCCGCGCTGATTGGTCAATTGATTTCGTACAGACGGAGACCCTGATTTTACCAGACCCGATGCAAGTGTCTAGAGATGTCCAATGCACAGATATGGGCAGAGTAGCCATAAAAATTACTTAAGTAAAAGTATTGTTACCTCAGCAAAATATTACTCAATTAAAAGTAAAAAGTAGTCATCCAAATAGTTACTCAAGTAAAATTTAAAAAGTACTCCACAAAAATGTTATTTAAGTAGCGAAAGTACTGAGTAACTTTCAGTACAAAAAAAATAAATAAATAAGAGAACGAGAGAGAGCGCCCAAGAGGGAGAGGAAGTGAGAGAGATATGACGTCAACATATGTGCCAACAGTTCCCGACGGGTGTCGCTAAAGGCCAAGTTAATGTAACGAGTAGCGAATTGCTGACAACTCTACGTAAAAAGTAGTTTTGGTTCACTTCAAATTTACTCGAGTAAAAGTAGAAAGTAACTTGTGAAAAATCGACTCCAAAAGTTTAAAAAGTGCACAAAAAATTGTAACGGACTAAATGTAATGCGTCACTGCCCATCTCTGCCGATGCATGATCGATGGGTTGGTTCCGGCTTACGAGGTTAGGGCCGAGGGCCGTCAACATGAAGTCACGGGCTGGGGATCAACGGGGAAAATGCCCGGTATGCCCGACTGTCAGCCATTTCCCGGTTCATGCAGGTTAAAAGCCCTAAATGAATGAATGAATGAATTACAGTCATTAACCATTCCAACATGAGACATGAGAAGATAGTTGTACAAAACAAGCTTAGCAGAATTGCTACATTTCACCCCCAAATTAATATAACATAGCAGTGCTAAAAAAAGAGTACTGTAATAAAGTGCTAAAAATTGAGTACTGTACTTAAGTAGAATTTTCAAGTATCTGTACTTTTAAAAGTATTTTTTCTTCTACTCAGTAGATTTTTATCAAAAATATCAGTGCTTCTACTCCGTATTTTTCCCAAAACAGGGTTGTTCCTTTTTTCTTTTTTTTCTGCAACAACATGGTAGGACAACATGTATAGTGTGAATGAGTCAGTAGGGGGCGGTACTCAGTAATGCACAGAGTTGTACTTTGTACTTCATACTTTAAAAAATACTTTTGAGTACATTTTAGAGCATGCACTTTTTACTTTCAAAAATACTTTTTGAGTACATTTCTCGGCCTGTACTTTTTCTTTACTCGAGTAGATATTTGGGCCAGTACTTTGTAGTCTTACTGGAGTTGGTTGGAATTATTCTATTAATGGCATGCATTAACCGATATTACATCCTGGGGCAGAAGCTACATCATGACTTTGAATGTGAACATTTTCTTCGAGGTCGTTCTTATTCAGTGAGCATGGCTTTATGCAAGTGGAAAATTATGCATGTACGCTACCCTGCGCACCGCGCCGCGACAAGCAACATGACTATCAATAATAAAAAAACGTTCACTAGGAATATATAATAAGATGTAGACTAATTATTACCTCCCACAGAAACCACCTCAAGATCTCATCGCCTGCGGAAAGGGCAGCATTATGGAAGCCTGGATGTGTTTGTATGAAGGTAGTTATTAATAATTGCATCAATCTTTGCTGATTTTTATTTAGTATTAGTTTAGTTAGATTAGTCAACTAATCTGCAAAATGTTCTCATTAAAAACTAGAAGCACTCAGAGATTGCAAACCTGCGCTGTAGTGGTAGGAAAAAATAGTACTTTTAGTGCTAGCAGTATGTTTGGCAACCTATTATCAATGCAAGTGCTAGTAGAGTAGCGCGATTGCGATTGACGCCACCGACGAACATGCTCAGCACAAGCCAACTATTTTTCCCAGGGACCTTCGCGACCTGGAAGTCTGATCATGTGACCGCAGTAGGTGCCCAGCGATCTATCGGTAAATTGGTGATTAAGTATGATTATGTTACATATAGGCTACAGAAGAGCACCAAAATGTAATCACTTCTTCCGTTGGTCAGACTCATTTCCAACAACAAATTTTCATCCATATCCGTGCACAACTTTTTCAGTTATCCTGGGGACAGACAAACAAAAGCGACCAAAAACATAACCTGCTTTGCGTCTCTGCCCCGGTGCAGGTAATAAATATAATCTCTTTCCCAAAATATATGTCCTAATCACCTGGTGGATAACACCAGCTGCTGCACTGCTATTGGTTGGCCGGAGTTTAAACAGTTTGATAGACAGGTAGTTAGCCTCACACCTTCCAGGTAGATACCACAATAATAGATGCCTGTCAGCTTGGAAAGGCAAATGTGCACTTGGGCAATTTTCGCACGTCGTCTTGACAAAGTAATTCTATCTCACCCACCTGTGATCTGTCTCGTCTTCAACGGGTTCTATCTCTTCTCCCTGTTCAATATCTCATTCTCCACCCTCCCACACCCTCCTCTCTCTCTCTCTCTCTCTCTCTCTCTCTCTCTCTCTCTCTCTCTCTCTCTCTCTCTCTCTCTCAGCCCTCCTCTCTCCATCCCCTCCTCTCTCTCCGCCCCGTCACTCCATCTCCAGTCTATCTCCTGTCTCTTCCCTCTCCCGGTATGGGTCAATGCTCTGCGTTAGCCAGGGCTTAAATAAAGGGCTCGTCCTGCAGCACTGCTGCAGAATGTGGGTCACATTCGGCAGGTGGAAACTGAGCCAGATGAATGCAGAGCTAGCGCCTTTCCAAAGGAATAATTTTACATAATAATAAAACATAGAAATAAATAAATATCGTCTCCTTCCCAAAATAAATGTCCTAGTCCTTTGGTGGATAGAGTGAATTAAAAGAAAACAATAGGGCCATTTGAAAGAAAATAGTCCTCTGTTGAAAAACGCTTATTGCTAGCTATGTTATTGCTACCTAGCTTTGGCAGGATTTTACTAGTTAGTATATTGCTAGCTATCATTATTCTAAATATATTTGGCAGAATTGAATAGAATAGAATTTTAATGCTAGCTAGATTTGGCAGGATTCTGCTAGACAGCATTTTGCTACCTATGTTAATGCTAGCTAAATTTGGCAGGATTTTGCTAGATAGCATTTCGCTTGCTATGTTAATGCTACCAAGATTTGGCAGTATTTTGCTAGATAGCGCTTCGCTAGCTATGTTAATGCTAGCTAGATTTGGCAGGATTTTGCTAGATAGCATTCCGCTAGCTATGTTAATGCTAGCTAGATTTGCCAGGATTTTGCTAGATAGCATTCCGCTAGCTATGTTAATGCTAGCTAGATTTGGCAGGATTTTGCTAGATAGAATTTTTCTAGCTATGTCAATGCTAGCTAGATTTGGCAGGATTTTGCTAGATAGCATTTCGCTAGCTATGTTAATGCTAGCTAGATTTGGCAGGATTTTGCTAGATAGCATTTTGCTAGCTATGTTAATGCTAGCTAGATTTGGCAGGATTTGCTAGATAGCATTTTGCTAGCTATGTTAATGCTAGCTAGATTTGGCAGGATTTTGCTAGATAACATTTCGCTAGCTATGTTAATGCTAGCTAGATTTGGCAGGATTTTGCTAGATAGCATTTTGCTAGCTATGTAATTATAGTTAATTATTGCATAAATATTGTTATAAAGCATTTATAACACTAATTATGAACAAAACAGTACGTTTTGTTAAACATTTAGAAACATGTGTTAATGATTTGTTCAGAATTAGTTCAATATTTAATAAGAGACTCTTATTCTGAAGTGGTACCATCTTTTTAATGAAAATACATAGACATTGCTTGTTATTTTTTGGAAGGTGATTTCGAGGATTTCATGTGATAACTTATTCATGTATTCATCAGCCGTCCTGTTAGTATGTAAAGGGAATAACGGACGCGGCTCGGAATGGATTTGGGTGACATTTTTTCAATATGCTGAAAAGGCCACCTGGATCTATTGACCAGGTTTTGTGAGTGGTCCGCATCACTGCCTGAGAGAAATGTTGTTAATATTCTTGACTTGTCTTCATCATCACATCTTAACAATGTCTGGAAGTCAGCCCAATACAGCACCAACACAAAACTGAGGCTGTACCAGAGCTGTGTCCTGTCCACCCTGCTGTATGGTTCTGAGTGCTGGCGTATAACAGAAACTGATGTACAGAGGCTCAACCTTTCACACCAAAAGCCTACGGAAAATACAAAACCATCTCCAACCAACACCTTCTGAGCATGTGCAACCAGAGCAGTATGGCGGACAACCTCATGAGAAGGCGTCGGAAGTGGATTGGGCACATCATCCGTACAAAACAGGACAATATTCCCCTGACTACACTTCACTGGACACCAGAAGGCAAGCGCAAAAGAGGTAGACCCAAGAACACCTGGCGTAGGACCGTGGAAGGAGAGCTGAAGACCCTGCATCACACCTGGGGGTCCATAAAGACTCTGGCCCAGAACAGACAAGAGTGGCGATGCTTTGTTGCTGCCCTACATGCCAAGCGGCATATAAGGCAAAGCTCTGTCTTCATAGGGCTGAACTGCACCACTGTTAATACTTGGATTTGTGGGTAACTCAGAATCATGCACGCACAACTTTACATAGGCCCCAGTGTTCACAAATAACTATTCCCTACTAGGCTTTAAGTCCAAGGAGATTTTGGAGTCTCACAAACCCCAGAAGTACTGGCAAGTTGAGATGGTACTTGGCACCTGATAATGCCAGCAGCCTGCTGAACATATAGAGTGAGCCACAAGTGATAGCCATTAGCTGTTAGCCTTACACTTCCTCGTGGCTCCACTCGTCCGGAAGGCGGCACCCAGTGCCTTGAGTGGGGCAGTAGCGCCCCCTACAGTTAGCCTTCGGAAGTGCCGCAAGCGCTGCATACAACGCCCAGAGTAAAGCAACTAGTGGTACTGCAATTAATATGGTTAGTTAAATATATGACCATAACGAGAACATTTCATCAGGATATCATTTACTGACTAGAATACTAGTTACTAAAAACATGATACAAGTCACTTACTCACTGCAGGTTACTGACTTCACTGAATCTATATACAGCTCTGGTGCAAATGGGACTAAATGGGGCGAACCGCAGAAATACGAGGTCATAAAAACAGAATATAAGAGGAGCAATTCAGAAATACAATCGTTTTTCACACACCCACACACACACACCCAGACACAGGGTTTAGTGTACAGGCTGCGAGCTCTCTAAGCAGACTGGCAGTCATTTATCAAACACCTCCTACAGTCAGATGTTCACATCTAGGATACACTGTGCACTTCATATCAGAGACTTTTCCCCAGGCACAACATAACAACTTTTTAACACACCTCATGCAAGTATGCAAAAAATGAACAATATACAACATGTTGCATTGGACTTAAACGTACAGTTGACTACGGATACAGGTTGTTTAACCATAAGCCTAACGCAAACCCCTGACCCCTAACCAGGACCCTAAACCTGACCCTAACCCCTACACTAAACCCTTCTCAGAAGCCCAAAACTCGACTTCTGTGACAAAACGACCTGGTCGCATGACTACAGTGATTTAATTCCACATGTCTTTGGAGACATGTCAACTTCCCAGCCAGTAGGTCAGAACCCTTTGAAAGTCTGAAGCATGCTTGGGGGTAGATCAACCATTTCTTAAGTGGTTTTCCCTGGTTTTAAGATGGTCATCTCCTTCAATGAATATGGTGCTGCACGACTTATTCCCAGATAGCGTCTTCACAAAATCCCATGCATTTTTTATAACAGAAGTCACAGCTGGCGTTTCCAATGAGCGCAACACGTTATTAATAAGTAAAGTCTTCAAGGCATGTATTGAAACCATCCTCCAGTACGGATCAGAGCCATGACACTGTTAAACCTCAAAAACGTCTCGACGGCACCAAGGATGTTACGTCACGCGTACTGGAAGAGCCATCCTACAAATAAATCACCCTACGGTCCTTTGCCTCGGGTCTCCGAAGCTGTGTGCCAGAGACGTTTAGCGCTTGCCGGTCATGTTAGTCGTCATAATGAGCCTGCAGGAAAGCTTCTACTTTGGACTCCAGTGGCGAAGAGAAGAGTTGGACACCCGTTCGTAAACACTGAGAACTATAAACGAGGAGGAAACTGGACTGTCGGGAAGAGATCTGTCGGCTGCAATGGCTGATTGTGAGCTGTGGAAGTCAGAATACGTTCGTCTTTCAACTAAGCCGCCGCGACCGCTGTGTTCACGCGGCCCTTTGTACTAATGCAATAACTTTTGAACGGATGGATTTGTCCCAGATTCGGTGTGTTGATGCTCCAGGGTAGGGCCATGAAGTGATGAGATTTTGGAGGCCAAAACACTTACAAGATGGCTGAATTCAAGATGGCCAGATTTTTGTTTGGTCTATGACTTTTGACTGGGTGGAGGGATTTAGCTTTGTTTTCACAATAGTTGTATGGTTTTAAGATAAAGCACATACATTTCATTTCATATAACGCATACAATCATTCAAAATGGCTGACTTTTTCTGTAGTGTGACTTGTTTGAAGATGCATGAAATACATGCATCTTCAAACAAGTCACACAACAGAACCATGCAGAGATGGGCAGTAACGCATTACATTTACTCTGTTACATTTTTTGTGTGTACTTTTTAAATTATGGAGTACATTTTTCACAAGTTACTGAGTAAATTTGAGGTGAAAAAAAGTACTTTTTATTGAGATGTCAGCAATTGGCTATTTGTTACATTAACTCTCTCTCTCGGAGGCTCCCTCTCTATCTCTGTTTTTCTCTCTCTCTCCGACGCTCTCTCTCTCTCGGTCTCTCTCTCTCTAGTGCTTTCTCATTCACATTCAATCACATTTTGAAAAGATAATTGGTCCTAAATTATTTTTTTCTTCTACTGAAAGTTACTCAGTACTTTTGCTACTTAAGTCACGTTTTTATGGAATACCATTTTACTTTTACTTGAGTAACTATTTGGTTGACTACTTTTTACTTTTACTTGATTCATGCTTTGCTGAGGTAACAATACTTTCACTAAAGTCATTTTTATGGCTAGTCTGCCCATATCTGGTATTATGAACAAATATAAGTGTTTTTATTATTTTTGAATATCACTGTAAGGGCTATTGTTGTTGTGTTGTTGTTTGTCCTGGATACAGGGGACATGGAACAACGGGACCGGGGAGTTCTGGAACAAAAGACTCGGAGGTACCGTTGGCAGGTTCCTGTTAGTACGCCGTGTGAGGAACACAGGGTGGACTGATCATTAGGACCACTAGCCCCAGTCGGGGTCGACCCCCCAGACATCGTTATTCTTGGAAAATGTCAAACACCCAGAGATGAAAAGTAATAAAGTACAAATACTGGTACTTGAGTAGATCAAGTATCTGTACTTTAGAAGTAATTGGCTAGTGCCAATGGACTGGCCAAATGTATGGAGGACTGGGATGATGCTACATGCGCCTCCCAAACTGCCGGTGCCAACAGGGGGTTGTTGAAGACGAAGGGGGTTGTTGATGACGAGGGGATTGTTGATGACGAAGAGGATTGTTGACGACGAAGGGGGTTGTTGATGACGAAGGGGGTTGTTGATGACGAAGGGGATTGTTGATGACGAAGGGGGTTGTTGATGACGAAGGGGGTTGTTGATGACGAAGGGGGTTGTTGATGACGAAGGGGGTTGTTGATGATGAAGGGGGTTGTTGATGACGTACAACAATAACGTACAACATTTTTTTACATTTTCTCTAACAATTCCAATAGATGTGGTTTTAATTTCCCCATCATTCAATTTTTGGTTTCTCAAGTTGGTCTTAATTTAATTTCAAATGGCATCAAAAAGGTGTTAAATCTAACATGTCTTAAGCCGTGGGAACCCTGTGCAAACAATGTGAAGATGGCATTGGAAGAGATGAACGGAATAAATAGAAGGATTTGGATGCTAGAGATCAGAGATTTTAATTTGAGTGAGCTAATTAATTCTATGCAATGGATCAAACATACAGCTTTTGATGAACATTTGTCTGAGCAGCAACAAAAACACTTTTCTTTTCAAGAATGGAGAAAGCTGTTGTACCGGGTGGCGCTACAGTGCCTCCTGATGTCTCCACGCTCCCAGTGGAACTCAGGGCACATAAAGTCAATTTAGAGTGTGTCCTTCATGAGACATTAGAAGTCATTAACAAATGGTGGATTCCTCAATGCATTTACTGAGCTCTGCTAATCACCGTATAGAGCCAAAGAAAATCCCTTCAACAAACATTGTTTTTCTTTTCCAACTTGTATAGTTTTTCTACAAGTATTATTGTGGGGGGAAATTATCACTGTCAAACAAATACACCTTTGAAAATGATTTCATCCCAACGCTTTCATTGTCATTAACTTTAATGAATCACAATTAAATAATGTTTCTTCTCCTCACAAGATGGAAGCTAATTTTACTATTCAAAACACCTGCACAATGGCACAACAATGAATCAGCCGGAGCTGTACTTCACATCGGCAGCACAGTGCTGTGTGCGGCACTTGCGCCACTTCCGGAGGTTAACAGTAGGGGCGATACTGCCCCGCTCAAGGCACTGGGTGCCGCCTTCCGGATGAGTGGAGCCACGAGGAAGTGTAAGGCTAACGGCTAACGAGTGTCACCTGTGCTACTCAGCAGGCTTCCATTTTCTCAGCCAGCTGCCATTAACTTGGATCAGAGGCTAAGTACCATGTTCTCTATTTACCATCTTTACCATAGCTGAGCATGCTGCCTCTTAATCAAGCGGTTGTGGTTTCTTAGCGGCAAACAGGTTTTAATGTTAAAAGCAATATTTTGTATTAGACCTGTTTGTGTGCGCAATTTTGAGGCGTGTTTGTTTCAGCACAGCTACCGAGATTTTCAACTCATCTGTAGACTCAGCTGTAACCACCAGGTTAGAGATGGCCGGTTGGTCAATGATTAAGCACAATTTGCTGTGAGAGAGATTAGCAAGCGAAATCGCTGTGGTTATAGTCAGAAGTTTGTAAGTTCCATCCAGGCTGTCGAAGTGTGTGTCACTATGTGCACAGCTTTAATAATGCCTTAGCGCAGGCAGCTGTCGCGAAATCGATTCCTCTGACCGACATAAGTATGCTCTCGTCCCCCTTCACATTAGCCCTATCAATAAAATGGAAAAATTGCACTTGCACTTAAAAATTAACTAGGGGAAAAACACTTTTGGTGGAAAAATACCAATTCCACCAATTGGCCGATTAATCGGTTGAACGTCTGATTCCAGAAAATCCCAAAAATGTTAACACTGACCAACAATTGCAAGAGATTAATCTTGTTATCTTCAAATCTAGTCAGTTGTCTTTCTTCTTAACCAACAAATGTACAAGTTACTTTCCTAGGGACAAACGTATTACAATTTATATTGTAATATTTCAAATGTTTTAAATTATATTTGATGTTTCTATTCTTTTTCACATTTTTTCCATTAGTTATGACCATTTAATATTTCCTATTTTCAAATATAAATGAATGAATGAATGAATTAGACAGTACAGAGCCATTAAACATTTCATCATGAGCTATGCGACATGAGAGGATGGTTGTACAAAACGGGCTTAGCAGAGTTGCTATATTTTACCCGGCTGTCCGTGAGTGGAGTATACATACTCCGGAAGGGACCTAAACCTAATTAAAAACAAGTAGGAACAGGTTAAAACAAGTAAAAACAAGTTGAACCAGTTAAAACAAGTTAAAAACCCGTTGCTAGCTAGGGCTACATTAAAACTATAAATCTAACTGCACTTTAAAATGTACTTGCCCCTGGGATCCGCGTTGGCCGAGTGGTCATGGACGCCACACCTAACGCGCCCCGCAGTGTCGCGAGCTCAAATACGCTCATCGACTTGTCTGCAATGTCTACCCTCGATCTCTTCAACCCAGTTTCCCACGAATCCTATCCAATAAAGATGGAAAAACGGCGCTGACGGCGGAAAAAATAACTTAAAAAAAAATTTACTTGCTCCAGTGCAAAACGACAATGATTAAATTTCTTGGCGATTATCGATGATTACGTTCGCTGCAGATTAATTCTAGAATCGATTAGTCATCGATTCATCGGCTAATCGTTTCAGCCCTGCACACTTCTTCCACAAAGTGCAGCTTGAACCCTAACATCCTAACATCATCATCCAGAGTGGGGACAGTGGCTACTAATCCCCCAGGGGGGAACATTCCTTCCCTGCGTCTGACCCGTCCAGGATCCCCTCCGCAGGGGAAGCCAGCTCTGTTTTTAGGGCGAGCGGCGGGAGAACCAGAGGGAGTCCAAAAGCCCCTCACTGGCCTCCCGCCGCACTCTCCTGGCAACTCACTCTTTATCTACCCCATGACAGACGGAGATGTTGAAATTTGGTTTCTACATGGTCCGCTCGCCACGCTCCGCAGACCAAGAGGATTAAATAAGGAGTACGCGGTGAATTTGGCTGGAGGGAAATATGTTAGTGAAAAAAAAAAATCACAGTGCAGAGAGAGAGAAGGAGAGAGAGGGAGGGAGCGTGATAGAGTGGGAAAGAACGAGGTGAAGAGAGAGAGAGAAAGAGAGATAGAGCACAGAATATAGACATGTGATTAGCGACAGAAAAGTGCTGTTGTACATATGTATATGACAGACACTATGTAATATGTACATTGCTATGTAAATGTATGGTATGTAATAGAGAGAGAGAGAGAGAGAGAGAGAGAGAGAGAGAGAGAGAGAACAAGAGAAGTTGCAAGTTTTTCCTTATGAGCTATTATTGCCATTGTACACTGGCCTGTTACAGTAGGTGCCCCCGTCATCAACGTGCCCTCAAATATGAATACACATTTCTTCTTTATTGTAAGTGAACACAAACACATAATGTCGTAT
>OMKY01057816.1:0-10446 GCA_900302395.1 Bregmaceros cantori | reverse complement strand
AAAAGAAAAGGGAAAAAAAATATATATATATATATATATATTTTATATATATATATTTTATATATATATATATATATATATATATATATATATATATATATATATATATATATATATATATATATAAAAAAAAAAAAAAAAAAAAAATAAATATATATATATATATATATATATATTTTTTTTTTTTTCATAAGGCTGAATAATCACGCAGATGATGCTACACTACAGATCGTCCCAACACACCATGACTGGACTATTGCTGCTTTTCTCATGCCGGGACAGGAAATTACAGTGACCCCAATTACAGATGGGGTGACTGGGGTGACCTATGGCATCGCCCCTGTCGTGAACACAATAGGCGGTGTTCCAGTGGCAAAATGTTGACTACAAAATGTCCACTTGAAAAAGAATTGTCCACTGGCTCACAGTACAGTTACCTTGTGTCATTCACACTGCAAAAGTCACATTCAAATCAAAACCAACCCGTTATGAAAGGGTGTCATTTATAAATTCATCAAATTAAAAACTAGAGATATGCAGTCAGAACCGACTGCTAAAGGGATATCCCTGAAACCAGCCAGAAGTTGAAGCTGTCCACGGATTGCACGCAATTAGAACGATCATTGGGTTAAAACGTCTAAAAAAAACACGCTCCGTGGAGGCGCGACAACCAAACAATTTGAATAATTTGATTGGTCAGCCCGTACACGGGCAACATCTGACCCAATGTACAGTCTAGCGGCTTGCAATGTGTGGACGATTCATTGGTTCTGGTTCACCAGGCTAGTACATATCCTGTTTTTGTGCATAAATTGTCCAAAGCAGGACTCTCTCAATACTTGACCACTTAGCCGATCTATGACATCACAAGTCCGTGAACCCATGAGGACAAATGTGTACTGTGATACAGAGCAGGTTGTACATTGAGAGAGACAAAATAAGACGAGAATCCGTCTGTGATGACATAAAAGATCTGCAGAGACGCATGAGACAGCGCTCGAGGCGGCCGACGTAAAACCATGACATCCCCCGAGCTCCGTGTTTAAGGAATATAAATATGCTAATTGGAGAAAGAAGCTCTCAGAATAGACAAGTATGAATATTAAAATGTTTTTACTCTCTATATATTATTGCTTTGCTCTTAATGTTGGCTTGATGAAGCTTAATGGATGGACACATGTTGATATTAGCTGCATGACACAACACATATCATCAGAGATGGCAAAAGTACCGGGATTTCTTACTTAAGTAAGAGCAAAATACATTTGTAAAAAAACAACTTGAGTAAGACTACAAAGTACTGATCCAAATATCTACTCAAGTAAAGTAAAAAGTACAGGCCGAGAAATGTACTCAAAAGTATTTTTGAAAGTAAAAAGTACATGCTCTAAAATGTACTCAAAAGTATTTTAAAGGGCAAAGAATAAAACCTAAATTTGCCTTAACACTTTACAGGTGATATGTTTTTTGAGGGGCACACCCAGAGACTAAATGAAAACTACTTACTACGTGCTGCCCCCTAATGATGCATTCACGCTATACATGTAGTCTTACCGTGTTGAAAAAAAAAAAGGAAAAAGTCAAAAACGACCCTGTTTTGGGAAAAGTAAGGAGTAGACGTACTTATATTTTGTTAAAAATCTACTGAGTAGACGTAAGAAGTACTCACAGAAAAAAGTACAGATATTTGAAAATTCTACTTAAGTACAGTACTTAAGTATTTCGTTAGTTGCCATCTCTATAAATCATTAATGCGAAGCATACATTTAAAAGTAACTATTGTGAAAACAAAGAAAATCCTCCACCCGGTGAGGTTTTGGACCAAACAAAAATGTTGCCATTTTGAATTCAGCCATCTTGAAAGTGTACAAAATCTGTTCATGAACCTACCCTAGAGCATTACATTAGAGCAAATACATCGACCCATTCAAAGGTTATATTGACACTAAATTAAGTATTCATACGTAAGTTCAGGGACTTGATAACGCGTACACACCCTACACTCACTCGGCTCCAATCAAACCAAGCCACACACCGGTTCTGATTTGGCTAATTTACGAGGCACTCCCACATCAATTTCCACACGCTGTCCGTTAGTACATAAGAGTGCCATCCCGCTCAGTCGGGTTCTCCCTCGCTTTTAAAACGTACCCACCCACCCTACCCACTTTTAAACTTTTACCTCTCCAGGAGCGGGGGGTTCTCGTCCACAGGTATGGCGGCTATTCCTACCTAAATCCAGCGCCCTGCATTCCACTGGCCAAAGCCCCAATCTTGTCTCTATATCTCCACCTCAAATGGGACTAGCCGTCAAGCTCCCCCACACTGAGTCCCATGCAATATAAACCACTGATGCCATGTATCGTTTGCTTGTTCATTCTGTTCCTTGCCTTTGCATCTGTCCCAGTCAGAACCATCCAG
The DNA here is from genome assembly GCA_900302395.1 of Bregmaceros cantori. Classification (NCBI taxonomy): domain Eukaryota; kingdom Metazoa; phylum Chordata; class Actinopteri; order Gadiformes; family Bregmacerotidae; genus Bregmaceros; species Bregmaceros cantori. Next base: position 8,025 of record OMKY01057816.1, on the reverse strand, counting down.
GTACAGTATGAAGGACACCTCATAACCACGGGCCATCTGGTACCAAGCGAGGCAGCAACCTCATACTGTGCCGATCCATCCTATCTGCTCCAGTTGGTCGCATGTTCGGTTGTCTCTCCAATGTCCACGAATACATTGAAACTGTTTGCTTGCATGTCAATAAATCGGTTGATGGGCTTCAACCCTTACTGTTGTGTGTGCGCGTTATCATTGTCTGTGAAAAAGCAAATCCTCCACCAGGTGAGTTCATGGACCAAACAAAAATGTTGCCATCTTGAATTCAGCCATCTTGAAAGTGTTGGCCTTCAAAATCTGTTCATGAATCCATCGACCCGTTCAAAGGTTACTAATCACACTGTTGACGCGGCACATGTAAAACCTTGACATTCCCACGTTCTGCGTTTTTAAAGGATATAATTACTTCATCAAATCATACAGCAAATAATCTATGCTAATGTATTTTTTGTGTTTTTCATTTATTGAATTCAGGGAGGATTCCGTTGCAGTTTATAGCAAATCATTTGCAATAGCTTTCTGCAATATCTACCCCCGACCTCTTCAGTCCTGTCTAATAATGATTAAAAAACAACGACACAGACAAAAAAAAAACCAGAAACCCAGTGGGCGACCGATGCACACATAAACGGCTACCTATCATAGGGTAGGTGGAATGATGTTGACATCACACAGGAGCGCACACACGTCAAATACACTAACGTGTTGTAGTTCTGTTTGTAGTCCGTCCTACTGGCGGCAAAGTTGGTAGCGCGACATGACAAAGCATTGCGTCATTATTTCCCGTAAGTGCAAAACAGAGGTGTTCGATTTGAGCACTAAACTGGAACACGGAGCACCAAAACGTCAGTGCACTAAAAAGCAGAGATGTACACGAGTCCCAAACTCACGAGTGCGAGTCTGAGTCTTTAGGGGTTGAGTCTGAGTCGAGTCAGAGACTTTAGGGTATGAGTCCGAGTCGAGTGTCAAGTCATTTTTAAAGACGTAGCTCTAGCAGGTTCTGTTGCTGCAGAACCTGCGCTGGTCGCCGCCATGATGGGCTGAGGTAGGTGAGCAGTGCTGCCCTGACACAGAGGTGCTGTGGTTCCAACATGGAAGGGCGGCAGTTGCAGCAAGCTGCAAAGGCCGCTCCTAACCATAACCCATATCGGAATGCCGGCGCCCCCTGACCAAATGCCGGCTAATCAAAATGTGGTAGATGATTGGAGTGGAGTGCCCCCCCATTGGAAGGAAGACTAATCTAGTCTATCAAGAGTTTAGACAGAGGAGTGGATGTGATGCACGAGTGACTTCTGACAATGAGAGTGACAATCTAGCTCAGTAACGTCTCAGTACAGAAAGTCTTCCTTACTCAAGGTTACTAGGAGACTAGACATTAAAAGTCCTAAGGCATTTGATACAAGCACATCTTAAGCTAACTCAACAACAAACTTAAAAACGAAATTCAGACGGGCCTATTTTTAACGTTTTCGTTCTCAGAACCGTTCTGCCACCAAAATATCGGTCCTGAACTGGTTCGGAACGCAAACATTTAGTTTGTTCAGTTCCAGATGTTGTGCAATGTTAAGTTTAGTTATAGTTTAGATTAAAAAATATTTGGTGGACTTTCAAACTTCAGTGCAACTGTATTAACGTGAAAACCGGGTTTAAAACGCCATTACATTCGCTTCCTCGTCTGTCCACAAGATGGAGCCCCAGATGCATGGGGCTTGATGACTGACAGTGGATGGATGCACAACCGGAAATAGTCTCTGAGACATAGGATATGTTAAAATATATAGAGAACAAAAAAACACATTTTCAACCAGTTTTGTGGATTTCATAATGTTCTGTTTCTGTTCTGGAACAGTTGAAGAAATCTTTTTTCGTTTCCGTTTCTGCTCCTTGTAAATGTCCACAACATTCTGTTCGTTTTCAGTTTTCGTTTTCGTTCCTTGAACCGGTTTGGAGCCCTGGTATAAATGCACTGATTTCGGCTTGGATCTGTAGTGGAATATTCCAAAATGCATCTATTGTCCGTATGGTTTTAGCTGGATGATTTATGGATGGTGGGAAATGAAGGACAAGGCTCGCGGCCAGATCTTCTGCCTACCTTGGGCCTCTTCCAGACGATGTTCTTGACCTTGTTGGATTTGGCTCCCAGTTCCTTGTAGCCCAGTGAGTCCACGGTGGCAGGGAAGGTGTCATCCTCGAAGAGTGCCTTCTTACCCAGACACTCCTTCTTCAGCAGCTGGTAATCCTGCCCGCTGAACCTCAGGGGCTTCCCCAGCGAGCCCTCACCGTCGCGGCGCTCCCGCTCCCGGATCAGGCGGTCGCAGAAAAAGCCGGCTGGCGTGTAAGGCATCGTCGGTTTCAGCTGACTCGGTTCGGCCGGCTCGCGGGTTTGTTTGGGGGTTTTCCCAAAAAAAGAAAAACACAGGAGGGAGGGGGCCCAGTAACTTGCACCAATATGTCTTTCAGGCCTAAAAACCCTGGCATAAATCCAAACAGCTAAGCTGTGATTGGCTGCAGGGGCTACTGACGTCTAGCTCTCTACGCGCGGGTCCCAGGGGAGGTCCGTCGACGTCACGTTACCTATGTTTTTGGCGGTATGTAATTAACATCACACACACCACATCAACAGAATGCATGTGAGGGACGAGGGGTGGACGCTCTCCCTCACACACACACACTCACCGGTGAGTGTGTGTGTGTATCATTGTTACCGAAGACAAAGGCTTCCAGGTTGGCTCAGCAGAAGGCATTCAGTAGCTTTTAAAAGCAGCAGCCTCAGCACAACTGGCCGTGGCTAGTGGCAGCTATACCAGCTAGCTAACATTAACATGCTAGCATGTAATGGGTAACAGGTAGTGACCAGCGACCGTGGCTCTGGCTAGTGGCAGCTATACCAGCCAGCTAACATTAACATGCTAGCATGGTATGGATATGACTGGTGGACATTAATTCGGTGACAACAATTCTACTCTATGGATACAAGGAAAATCTATATAAGGAAATAAATATTCAGGGACATTTCCAGGGACAGTTTGGGGGACATGTCGTCCAAATCAGGGGACGTCTAGTCAGCCTATTACTGGCCACCGCAGGCTGACTAGACATTTATTCATCAGTTTGCCTTTGGCTGGCACTTGACTTATGATTAAAAACAAATATGGCAGAGTGGTTATAGACATGCCCCCCAGACCATAGGTTGAGCAGTGCGGCGGGTTCTAATCCCCTCTCCGGCTTTTCTGCCATGTCTCCCTGCCCCAACCCCCGACTCTTCTTTCCAGTTTCCGATTTAATCCTGTCACTATCTCTCTCAATAAAAATAATGAAAAACCCCAAAAAAGAACTAAGTGAGATTGTCTACTGTGGAAGTGGGTGAAATTATTTGAAAGGAGAAGGAAAGAAGAATATTATTTTATTTTATTAGAACAGCAGTTCACGCTACGTTCTCCTCATGAAGGATTTCATGATTTGCTGATACGAATGGAAGAACAAATGTAATTTTTGGCAGGCCATGATAGTTAAGAAGCTTGCTGCCCTCCCCTTCATTCATTCCTAATTGATCCATCCCATCAGCGGATCTCCCCTAGCGGTTGGCCGGACAGCTTCGCCACGCCCTAGAAAATTCTACCCTCTCGTAAACCATGCACTGCTTTGTTTTGCTACCCACCACCTTCCCCTGCTCCACCACCAAGATGGAAAAAGTGTTGTGTATGATGTGACACTCTTGTCACGTCGCTTGGCTCTGTTCATGGGGGGTTAGCTATCTCACCTTGCGTGATGGGGTGAGAATCCCCTAAACTGCTGCCTTCTCACCCTGCGTGCTAGGGTGAAAATACTCTACACTGCTGCAGCTCCCTGAATTAGTGCTTTTCCATGGTACTCATTGAAATAGGGGAATTCCTCCGAACATACCACCAAGATAATTCTAATTTCAATAAAAGATCTGATTCTAAATCTTCTATTGTGTTTCTTGAATAAAATTGTTCTGACAGAAATTATACATGTATATAATTTCAGTCAAAAAACTTGCATTAATTGTCGATTCATTTCATAATAGATACGTTATCGATTAATCGACTGATCATTGCACCCCTATCAATAATACAAATGATTAATGATGAATAAATTAATCATTATTAACCAACTGCTAACTGGTGTTTGTTAGATTGATGTACCGCGGCTTCCCCAACACCACATCCAGCAGGTCCAACGTCAACTCGCAGCGCTCCTCTTCGAACCGAAGATCACAGGGCACGCCCTCTTGACCTGGAAACCAAACAGTTCAAGGTCAAAGTTCAGCTCAGGCTTGTTTACATATCATATACTTTGAAACGTCTGAAAAGGTGTTTTCTGCTGTATCTGCATGTTTCTATACACTGTTCCCGTGAATTCCCTGCCTTCTGTGTGGAAGGTGTATTACGCCGCTTCTCCAACGCCACTTTGAGGTCATTTTCATAGCTTGCATTTATAGTTTGGCTGGTAGTTCCTGTGACATTTCTACTTTGAATATGACTTCCGGTGCCGTCAGGTCGCTGTGTTCTGAATAATTCCAGTGGGATCACACACACCTATAGATGAGGGTATTTCCGGTCTCTGAACGTCACGTCCGGTGTCATTTAGTTTGCCGTGCTTTTGGCTATTTTTCAACATGTCTATTCGGTGGGAACACACACCTACAGCGTTATTTATTAACTTTCGGTGTGCTATTCTACACCCAAATGCTCTCGTGCGGATCTGTGACCCACAAATGCATGATTTAATAATCAGTGCAAGTCGGATTTTCACTGTATTTCATCAATATTTATACAAAATTATGAACAGAGCGATGGTGATGTGTAACTGGTCACAGACCGACACCTAGTGGTCGGATTTTGAACTGGTGTGCGTGTTGTGTGCTCGGACCTCGGCCCAGTACCAGAGTTGGTATAGACAACAATAAGGCACCGGAAGTGACATTAAGAACGGACAAAATGACTCCCGTTAGTGTTTCACACGTAAACCTGTCTATTGCATTCTTGCGTTGTCCTATTCCACACCCAAATGCTCTCGTGCGGATCTGTGCCCCACAAACGCATGATTCAATAATCTGCCCAACCCGTTCCATTCACTGATTTTTGTTGGGCTTACGATTAAATGGAGCCACCCCATTGGTCCAGAAGAACATGTGACAACATCGGTGAGTAACTTCAAGTCAGATTTTGTCTGTATTTCATCAATATTCATGCAAAATGGTGAACGAAGCAGGGTAGATGATGTTAAAATGGTGTGGGTTTTGTGCGATGAATTCAGCCACTTTGGCCCACTACGATGACTTCACACAGGCTGCGATACAGGCACAGGAAGTGTGTTTCAGCCACTTGGGTCCACTATGATGACTTTACACAGACAGCTATACAGACACTGGAAGTGTGTTTGAGCCACATGGGTCCACTACGATGACTTTACACAGACAGCTATACAGACACTGGAAGTGCGTTTTACGAAGGGCGGGACAGAATGGCAGCTTTCTTACTTCGGTGCGTAAACTTGTCTATGAATATTAAATCATTTTATAATGGGTTAGTTGACGATTGATGCGCCCAGAGGGTGCACCCCGACCTACCCTCCACATGCTTGGTGGCGTCCTTGGGCTCCTCCCAAGGACGACGACGGTCTGGAGGTGGCGATCGGGAGCACATCCTCCCAGACCTCCCGCTGAGCTGAGGGGAACAGTACGTGAAGCTTTATTTCACTCGTAACACTGGACATTACGGCTGCAACCATTAGTCAATTAAACCACTAAGCAATTATAAAATTAATCGAGGGCTGATGCAATAATCGATAATCCCCAAGGAAGTGAATCATTGGCTGTGTCCGAAATCGCTCCCTATCCCCTATAAAGTGCACTCACTATATGGGGCGCACGCCATTTTGTAGGGGTGTCCGAATTCTCCATGTACCCTATATATTGCACTGAAAGTATCCCACAATGCACCGCAAAAACTAGTGAGCATTGGATGTACGCTAGGTGAAGCAATATAACCAATAATGACAATTGACTTTTTCTGACAATTGTTGAATTTCATAATACTATTTTTTTATTATTATATTTTATAATAATTTTGACGGCACCGACTCTAGTGTCCGAAATATCAGCCGTTGCTGTTGAGTGCACTATAAGTGAGTGCGCTATATGGGGGGTAGGGAGTAGGGGATAGGGAGCGATTTCGGACAGAGCCATTGACACCATCGACCACAGCACACTGTACACACATTATTATACATTATTATTATTAACGTCCGCTTACTTGACAACATCTTGGTTTTCTGTTGCCATATACCACTTCTGTTTAATTTCTATTTCACTTCTATTTAACTTCCATTTCACTTATATTTCACATATATTTCACTTACATTTCACATATATTTCACTTATATTTAACTTAGATAAACAAGTTCCGACACTATCGTCTGTGATCTACAATACGGCCGTTTCCCAACTCGGCTCCGAGCTCCTCGGCTGTGCGCGTGGCTAGAACGATGGGTCGCCCGAAAACAATGCCGAAACAACGAATGTTTCACAAAACACCGTGCAAAAGAATGATTTCAAACGAACGGCGGCACTGGAGCTCAAATGCAGATAAAAATACATTAATATTATATTGAAATGATATAATCTTCAAACATTAACATAGTGATTCATGCATAAGTAAGGTTGTGGGGGCCACACTATTGGTGTGCGGCAACACAATAAAAGGAATGAGAAAGTTGGGTGAAGATCTCCACAACGTGGGCCGATCATTTATTAGAGACTTCGAGAGAGGGAACAGGCTCCCGCTCTCCCAATATATATGCCCCCCAGCAGGGGCACGCCCAATGGGCGTTAACTGTCAACACCTCACGTGCCCACAACTGCCCACACATCTAAGGAGAACAATGTCCAATACAGTGCAATCGCCACACAGCCCCCCCCAATTGTTCACATTGGTGTGGAAAGTCAGTCATCGCGGCGAGGCGGGCGAACGGCTCGGCCGCTCCTAGTACGGACGGGAGAAGAGGGGGTGGGCTCCGGGGCCAACGGGGCAGGAGGAACGGGCGGCACGAAAACGGGCGCATCGGGGTTAAGAACCGACCTCGGCGGGCGTCCCCGGCGCGGTGGTTGGGCAAGCGCCGGTGCGTCGGTCATGTCCAGATGGGCTGGTTTCAGTCTGTCAACCGACACGGACTCTTGTCTGCCACCCCAGTCCAGCAGAAAATATTTGTCCCCCGACCGCAACACACGAAAAGGACCGTCGTAAGGGGGGCGCAAGGGGTCGCGATGTGAGTCATGTCGAACGAACACATATTCCGAACTCTGCAAATCCTGGGGGACGCGAGCGGCAGGGTGACAGTGAGCTGATGTGGGAACCGGTGTGAAAAGCCGCGCATCGGCACGGAGAGCGAGGCGCTGGCGCGACGCCGACCAGGGTGTGTCCACGCACGGGAGAAACTCCCCGGGAACGCGTAGTGTTTGGCCATATACCAGCTCCGCTGAAGACGCCTCCAAGTCTTCCCTAGGCGCCGTGCGTAGACCTAACATCACCCAGGGTAACGCGTCCACCCAATTCGAATCAGTGAGGCGGGCGCGTAACGACGCCTTGAGAGAGCGGTGAAAGCGCTCGACGATACCGTTGGCTTGCGGGTGATACGCGGTCGTGCGATGCAGGTGCACCCCCAACTCGCGAGCGATAGTGTCCCAGAGGTCGGACGTGAACTGCGGGCCGCGGTCTGAAGACATATCGGAAGGCGTGCCGAACCGCGAGACCCAGGCGCCAATAAAGGCGCGCGCCACGTCTGGGGTAGAAGTAGACGAAAGTGGAACGGCTTCCGGCCAGCGAGTCGTCCTGTCCACCACGGTCAGCAGGTGCGTAAATCCTCTGGACGGCGGAAGCGGGCCCACCAGATCAACGTTGACATGATCGAAACGGCGCTCAGGAACGGCAAACTTTTCCAGCGGGGCTTTCACGTGCGTGTGAACTTTCGCGCGTTGACACTCCACGC
>OMKY01057815.1:0-10938 GCA_900302395.1 Bregmaceros cantori | reverse complement strand
GTTTATGCTTTTGGTCGCGTTGCTTTGTCGCCAGGATAACTGAAAAAGTTGTGCACGGATCTGGATTACATTTTGAATATTTGTTGGAACTGACCAACAGAAGAGGCAATTTAAATTTTGGTGCATTTCTGTAGCCTATAAGTAACATAATCATACTTGATCACCAACTTACCGATGGATCGCTGGACACTTACCGCGGTCCACCAGACCAGACTTCAGGGTTGCGGTGGCCGCTGGGAAATGTAGTTGGCTTGTGCTGAGCATGTTCGCCAGTGGCATCAATCGAAATCGCGCTACTCCACGAGCGCTGGCATTGATAATGGGTTAACACACATACTGCTAGCACTAAAAGTACATTTTTTTGTACCACTACGTCACAGTTTTGCAAGCTGTGTGTGCCTCATGTTTCGATTATCAGTTAATCTGAACAATTATTAATTTGTGAGTTGTGACTGATCTGGTGCTAATGTGTTGTGCAGATGTCGCCATGGCCCGCTGGGGAAGTGTGTCCACTGCGTGCCCATGGAGGTGAGCTGTGATGCTCCATACTGACCTCTTCACGGGAAAAGCTGTGTTGGTTTTGTGTGTGGGGAAAAAAAAGTATATATTTTTTTGTGCTACCCAGTAGCTCAGTTGGTTAGCCAGAGGGCTGGAAAGCACGCATATGCCTTAATGGCGCGGTGAGTCGGTGGTGAAAAAAAAAACATAAAAAAAAAAAGTATATATTTTTTCAAAGCATTTTTTGGGCGCAATCCTCAACTAAAAAGAATCTCTTCCTTTCATACATAGTAAAGTAGGGCCAGTGCATTAGGGAATGAGAATTCCTAACATTATCAACTTTTTTTTAATTTTCTAAGTTGCTACTTACTAACATTTCTTGGTCGTGCCGGTTGGAAGTCCTGCCTTGCATGGTACTGTACCAAATTATCTTGCATCGGCAAGAAAAAGAAAAAAAACAATATTTATATAGCGCCAAAATCGCAACCATAGCTGCTTTGAGGCGCTTCACAAAAGTGATTTTTGTTTTTAGATCTTGGTTTAAGACAACAAACATCAGTAGTTGTATTGGCAGAGTTTGCCCACTGTAACTTTAAGCACTTGCTGCTAGTTGTAGTTTTTATTTTTTTTTCTCAGGTTTTTTCAAGACTAACATAATTATTGCTGTCATCTCTCGCAGCCTTTCGACGAGGACTATCTCCACCACCTCGAGCCTCCAGTCAAACACATGTCATTCCACGCCTACATCCGCAAGTTGACAGGTGGAGCTGACAAGTAGGTGTAGCCGGTCGGCTCGTACACAGCTCATCGAGTCCATGCATGGGCCCCTACAGTGGAAAACTATGCAGTCGTCGCCGACTGCTAGAGGTGTATCCCCGAAACGCGATAGAGCATCAATGAACCTCATTCATATTGTAGAGCCACGCTTGCTGTAGGAATTATGTCATCACAGGGGCCTTGTATACTACAGGCCACACATGGTGTCATGTTGTCATGTCTTGATATGTTAAGTGGCAGGTTTATATGTTGATCTCGGTTAATCTACCTCTTGGCATACAAGAGTTTGTGCAAGCAGCCATTGCCTGCCGTCTTGCAAGATTTCATGCTTCATGAAATTAAGTTTATATGCTTCTTCTTAAAACAAAACAATTATTGTGAAAACTAAAGAAATTTGGGGCAAATTCATCCAACCGCTTAGAACTTAAGGATGAAACAAAAATTGAACCTTCCGTAGAGAATTACCACACCGAATCTGGGACAATTTCATCCATCCGCTCAAAAGTTATGGCATTAACGCAAAACCTAAGGACCGTATGCGGCCGTGGTGGCACACTCAAACCAATTACATTCACTACACCCCGCGTTTTGGGCATGTCTGATATTTTCACATATTGTGTATATAAAAGTTGGGACGGGAAAATCTCATTTAAAACCTGGTGATACCATGTTTTCACCGGTCTCTGTTCTCCTAAGAAGTTGACTGGTGTAACTTGCATGGTTGTCCTCTTGCTTTCAGAGGGAAGTTTGCTGCCTTGGAGAACATCAGCTGTAAGATCAAGTCTGGCTGTGAAGGCCATCCTCCATGGCCAGAGGGGATCTGTACAAAGTGTCAGCCCAGCGCTATCACCCTCAACAGACAGGTTTGATTTGGCGCTTTACACAAAAAGTTGTTTTGTTCATGGTACCCGTATAGTTGATTAGTTGCAGATTATTGAAACTATCAGTCGACAAATTGGTTGGATTCTTTTTCTCTATCACTCATCTCAAATATTTCACAGCATTCAACAATTACGGTTTGTTCCCACCAAAACTAGTTAACATTTGTCAAGGCCGTCTAATGATCTAGATTTGACTCTTGTACCAGCCGCTGTGTCAATTAGTTGACGCATAAGCAGTGCATCTTGGAAGGGAAGGCACACAGCGGCAGAGACTCGCGGAACTATCAATTTTTCACAAACGTCATTGAAATTCTTGTACATACATTATTTTATGAAGCTGGTAGCACGAAGGGGGGGGGAGCGCGCAGTCTAACCACACTGTGGCGCGGCGGTCGGGAGCAAGCGCTAGGAGCGTAGTGGGAATGCTGAGTCTGCTGAGCACAGTGAGTGAACATAGCTGGTGAGACTCAATTAAAAAAATATATATATATATTATTGGATTATATGGACAGGTTGCAGGTGAGGACATGGCCTGGGCCAAAATTCTGAACTTAATTGTGCATAATATGAATTCTACTCATTTATAAAAAACAGTAAATAGCATTGTTTTGACATACTAGAAACAATATATTCTATGGTTAAGCAATGAAAAAGTGCAGTTGCCTTACGAAAATATAATTTATTAAATCGCATTTTGGAAAAATATGGCAAACAAAATCCACATTCACTCAAACACATTTCGATTTTGTTTTTCCTCATAAAAAAAGGAGTAACTGTCACTAAACATCACTGAATTGTGACTTGGAGAAAAGGATCGCAGTTCATTGCTTGTTGGTGCCTTATAAAAACATTTTATGATGTACTCGCATGGTGTTACAACTCTCAACAACTCTTTATGTTCAGTGCAAGTAATCTAGTATTGGCCTGTGCTGCTGTTCAGCGATCTCCGGGGACTGCAACACTGCATCAAAAAAATCTTGCTTGCCCTCTGCACATGCACTTGTACGTTACGTTGGGATGTCAAATTCTTGCGTCCAGTTCTCACGTCTCTTCCCAACCACAGATCGTATTTTCTGGACTTTTGACGCCTATGGCAAGCGTCGGTTAGTTCTGTTGGGAACCCACAGTTAGTCTTATCAACTTGAAATATAGTCAAAAGTTGGTTGCCATATTATCAAGTATTCAATTGCTTACCACCATGTTTTTTTCTAGCCACGTTCATGTCAAAACAAGACTCTGAATCCGAACAATAAACACAAGCCCAAATATGTATTGCAATAAGTGTTAAATGCAATGCTTTCATTAATGTCCTTATTGCTCTGGAATTGTGAAAAGTGTTTTTGTGTCTGGTTTTAAAGATGCCAACCTTGTAAGCAGGCTTTTTTAGTTGTTGACTTCACCTGCCTTCATGTGGTGGACAGCGGTACAGACATGTGGACAACATCATGTTTGAGAACCACACCATCGCTGACCGTTTCCTGGACTACTGGAGGAAGACGGGCAACCAGAGGGTGGGCTACCTGTACGGACGCTACACTGAACACAAAGACATCCCTCTGGCCATCCGCGCTGAGGTGGCCGCCATCTATGAACCCCCACAGGTGGGCCTCCTCCATCACTATCATTGGTTCAACAAGTGTTGTCAAAAACTAAAATCACAATTATTCCTGCTGAAAGTTCTTTTTTTTTCTGAAGAATTGACTGGTAACTAACTAATCATTAACAGGTGACTATAAATTTGTTTTTGTTTTTTTATGTAATGACTTGTCAATCATCAATTTCAATCATCAATGTCTCTATTTGAAATGAAGTTGTAGCCTTGGACATGTAGAGAACTCACCCTTGGTATTAATAGAAGTGGCAAAACCGTCAAAATGAAAGCCAAAGTCAGTCAGTTCTATCTCCGGCACAATTGTCTGCACTCAGTATTAAACTTCATTGATTTTTTTTTTTTTTTAATTCAAACTGAACAGCTTTCCCCCCCCTCTGCTGACTGATGTTGGAGCAGGGCAAACAATAGCTGTACAGTGTGGCTTTCCAGAGTGCCATTTCCACCCTAACGCTAGGTTTCCATTGCAGATAATGTGTCGTCACCGTTATAGCATGCTGCATTGCACTGAAATACGTGCGGTAGACGCACCGTCCATATACGGACGCCACAGAAAATCATTCATTTTGATTTTTCACCACACGTATACGGACGTACTGCGTACCTACTGGGGGGGGGGGCCCATGAGCTCAGTGATTGACGGCAGCGCTGAGCAATCGGCTGTCTGCGCATCCAGAGCTTTGCATTCAAAGCTCAATGAAAACGTGTTTTCATGTGCTTGTTGCAAATATTTATTCAAATGTTTTTACAGACGCAGCCTCCTGCCCACGCGTTTCTGTATGTGTGTCTGTCCATTCTTTTCCGAGATGCGGCGCACACACACACACACACACACACACACACATGCACACATAGATATCTCCTGCGCCGAGCGGCCGCATCGAACAGTCCAGTTGAATGGGGTGGACTGCATGAAATGTGGGTGTTATCGCGTTATGTTTGTTCACGCGCGAATACCAATGCGCCGCACGCCGTAGCGTTTGTTGACAATGGAAACTGCAATTTTCCAACCGGATGGCATACGGATCGCAACAGTACGGACCGTATAACAAGACACACTGCAGTGGAAACCTACCGCAAAGCACACACTTTTCCCATTTTGGTTTTTATCTAAACTTTCGGCACTGATGTTGAAATATAATTTTTCACCATCCTATGGCATGACATTTAAACATGTTGTAATGTTTGTTTCCTGCCCGGACAGACTGGCACCCAGAACAGCATAGAACTGCTGGAAGACCCAAAGGCAGCTGCAGTGGAAGAGATTGCTGCTAAGCTTGGACTGCGCATGGTGAGGACTACTAACATTCTTTCTGCATGTCAAATGATCCCGCTCCCTACACTGCAACGTTTTTTATATGCTTTTTCAAGGAAATCAGCCTTAATTATGAAGTAAACTATCTTTATTCAGCTCTTTACAACCCAATCTGCATGTCTAGTCTGATTTGTGATTCTGTCCGGTGCAGGCCGACATGCCAGTGCGTGCTCATGTAGTCGGGCCTGGCACGCCAGGCTACGGACCCACTGGCTGTTGGACCACTAAGTACATTCTCTGGATTCCTGCCGGCAGCTCTAAAGGCCTTCCATATGGTCATCTGAGTGCTCCCGTGGGCCTCAACATCTGTGCATGTCCGTTCACCACTAGTCGTTGGCTGCGCTACAATACGCCGTTAAAAGGATAGAACACATTAGTGGGCAATGCTATGGTCGCCTGTCAGTTTTGTTTTATCTCAACACATCTTTATTATCAAACATGGCAGTAATTGACAGCTTTGATACTGAATCCAGTTTATTGTCAATGATACAATCTCACAGACTTGGAATGTTTCTTGGTATGGGCCAAGAGGCTGGGCACATGCCGCACACTACAACATGGATACAATGCGTCGTGTAGCTTTCCTTCATTGAAGCTACCTGGTATTCAGTAGTCGAAGGGAAGAAGCTGTTCTTGTATAATAATCATTTCCTCCATAATAATCACCTCCATACTAATCATTTCTATTCTCTTCGTAACTACCATATTACTCATAAATGTTAATGGGTGTTGTATTTCATTTTACAAATTGACTATTAATAACAACCACATTCTGTATGAAGATTGATTAATTCATCATCCCACATGGACAGTCGGCGTCTGTACAAATCAAAAGCAACTTCTGCATACAACAGTCTTGTTGGTAACGCAAAGCATCAGTGCATTGATCCAAGTAGCACCTGAAAAAAGTACCCTCGCTCCTCAGGTTGGCTGGATCTTCACGGATCTGATATCGGAAGACACGAGAATCGGGACAGTCCGCTACCTCCGAAATCAGGTGGGTCACTCCATGCACTGCGTCTTCCATCTACATGATGTCAGGTGTTGTGTGAAGTACTGAACTACTGTGGCCAGTGTTGTACCTAAGCATGTTCAAAGAACGATAGTTCATGAACTCCTTCGTATTTTAGGTGAACATGAAGGAGACGTTCAATTATGCATGATGAACATATAATAGTGAATGCACCCTTTTTTTTAGGTTATTGAACTGAACTGTATTTTTGTTCATATCAGTTTTCAAAAGCCTCCCTAGCAGAAAACGCATTCCAAACACAAAATTAAGACTAAGATTAATGAATGAACAAATTAATTTTACAAAGTTCATGATGAAAATGAACATGCCCAGCACTGACTGTGGCATACTTATTTATTGTAAAATGTTTGGCACTGAAAGGGTAAAGTAGTGTCCACTGCACTTAACCCCCTCCGTGTGCCCCTGCTCCCCAGGACTCGTATTACCTGAGCGCAGAGGAGTGCATCACAGCTGGGTTCTTCCAGAACCGCCACTACAACCCCTGTAGGCTGTCCAGAGACGGACACTTTGGGTCCAAATTTGTCACCGTGGTGGCTACAGGTGAGCCTCACAAGTTCAGTGTGGTTACAATTGAAAAATATTAATAACTTTATTCATGAAAACATCAACTACTACCACTAACTTTTTTTGTTTTTGAAAGCTACGAGGCACCATAGATATCAATTGTTCCATAAGAAGTGGATTTGCCAACATCGGAGGTCAAACATGTTGTTGAATGTGCACAGGTGGCCCAGACAACCAGGTACACTTTGAGGGCTACCAGGTGTCTAACCAGTGCATGGCTCTAGTGCGGGACGAGTGCCTCCTGCCCTGCAGGGATGCACCTGAACTGGGCTACGTCAAGGAGTCGACTCCCGAGCAGTACGTCCCCGACGTCTTCTTCAAGGTGCTCCTAACATTGATGAGTTCATCTTTGCCATCCATACATACTATGGTGTAGGGCTGGACGATATAGCCAAATATGTGGGATAGAGGGGAAAATGGCGAAAAAGTGGCAGGCATAGAGTTTGCATATGGAATACATCAAATGTACAGCTCATAACTTCATTTTATTGTGACTCGAATCACTCGATATTAGGGGTGTCACGGTTACCTGTGTACACGGTAAACCGCGGTAAAATGTTTTGATGTTTAGGTAACTGTCTGAATTTCAAAACTATCGGTTAACGTACCACACACCGTGACACCGGGAGCACTTCCATTACCGCGTTAAATATTTTGACAGTGGCAACAAATAACCTGTATTTTATTATTTCAAAAGATAATGTTTTGTCTATTAGTAGTCGATTCGCCGATCCTTTTGTTCTCCACAAAAGTAATATGAATGTAATAATAATAAATGCCCCTCCTCCATAACAGGACAAAGACAAGTTTGGCAACGATGTGACCTTCCTGGCCCGACCCCTCCCTGTGGAGTACCTGATCATAGATGTGAGTGTCTGAGTCTCATCAGCTCGTTGGGGAAAAATGGCATAAACAATTCAGAGTTTAATTTCAATTAAATTACGCATGTTTTCATGTTTGGCGATGTTGTAGTATTAACTGTATATATGTTGTTTTAAAATAGGAATTGATCGTTTTTCAATATAAAATAGTAAGAACTCTTTTCAAGTCAGGGAAACTTAAAACACATTCACTTTTACTTGAATAACTAACAACCGGTGGATCATATCCTCAGATCACCACCACCTTCCCCAAGGATCCTCAGCGTACCTTTACCTCCATACAGCGCTTCCCCATTGAGAACCGTGACATGTTGGGAGAGGCACAGGTCAGTGAATCAGTACAAACGTGTTTTGTACAAACATGCTTCTAGTATTGATATAGAGGAGCCTATACTTCTTTGCTGGTGTAAGTTTATGACCCATTTCCCGTTTAGTTCCTTAACTACCCCCGTATATACTCGCCACTTCTGGTGGCATTCATGTTGCTGTGTCTTCGACCATTTTTCAAACGGTCTAATAGGCGGGAGCACACACCTACCACATTATTTTAACAGGGTGGTGGTAACTTGGGTTGTGGTATTCCACACCCAAATGCTCTTGTGCGGATCTATGCCCCACATGATTGAATAATCTGCGCAACCTGTTCCATTTACTCATTGAAATTGGAATTACCAGTGAAGCAGCCATCACATTGGTCCAGAAGAACATGTGACCACATCGGTGAGTAACTTCAAGTCGGATTTTGCCTGTATTTCATCAATACTTGTGTAAAACGTTGAGCGGAACGGGGTAGATGATGTGTAATTTGTCACAGAGCAAGCTGCAGTAAGCTCATTTTGAAACGTGCGTTTTGTGTGACAAATTCAACTGGTTTTAGGGGCAACAGATATTGTGCATGTTTTGATTGGAGGACAGACCAAATATGGAAATATATTGGTGCACTGGTTTGAATGTATGCTGATTTCGTGTTTCAGGACTTCCACAGCTTGGCATCATACCTGGGCCAGTGCAGCAGCGGTACTTTCCTCAGCTCTGTGTCGGACTTCCACCTACTCATCTTCCTGGTCACCAACGAAGTTATGCCACTCAGAGTAAGACAGGGTTCCTGTGGGATCTAAAAAGTCTTTTATTCAGAAACAAAAAATATGGGCCATATTTTTTTAAATAAATCATGTTTGCTAAGGATGACATTCACTAGTTTGGGAAGTGTCCCAGAAAAATCTGCCAGTTGCGTTAGTGGTTCAGTACAGACATTGCAAACAACAACACTGCATCCCGTACCTTTCATTTTATTTTCCTACCAAGTGTACATTGGTAGAGAGCATTGCTATCATGAAGACTGGGATAAACTATATTTGCAGTAATTGATATAATGCAATTATTATTATTATTATTATTATTTTGCATAACGCAGAAAACAAATAATGCCTAACTAAAGTTATTTAATTATATTTATCTACATGTGAAATTTACCTTTAAAAATGTTTTTGGGTGACAATGACTTTTATCAGTGTTTATAATAAAAATACTTCCAAGTTTTGGACACAATATTTCATAGAAAGTAGAAAACTTTTATACATGTACATTGTGTTGTTTTTACAAAACACATGTACATAATATTGTAAATTTGCACAGAATATTTGTATCTTCAAACATCAGTGCAAGGTGTGTGACGATTCAGATGTGTTTTTTTTATAATCCACAAATATGTCGGTGATGATGATAGCATCCTCTCCATGCATTGCTAGCCAAACACCTGTCTGATGAAAAGCATTCCTCAGCCTTAACTAATCCACTTGGAGCGAGCCAACAAAAAACATCAACACACCAACCTCCTTCTCAGATAGTCCAAGGATCCGCCAAGCTCTGCTACATGTAATCGTTAGCATGCGCCCCTTGATCCCTACGTCATTCACCCCCTCCCCCCCTAATGGCTAGCAGGTTCAACAGCACCACGTCATGCACAGCTGGTTCCGATCAGCAGGTCGTTATCGAGTATTTAAAGTTACCGAGCCCGACCACAAGTTGTTTTATATTCCTAAATCCTAATCCCTACTGATTTTATATGGTGCATTTGTCACCCACTCGCATGGCATAGGCAAACACATCCGCCCGGCATTCAGTTCTGAGGACGTTGAGTATATCAAATCGTTAGAAACATGGCCAGTCAAACGCAGCAGGCGCTGGGGCAACCATTGTGACGTGAATATGATCAAGTAGTATCGTCTGTTATTTATAAGTTGTTCTCGGACCTCAATGCTGAGTATAAACTAATATAGGATAATCTCTTCTGTCAAATTAATGCAATTCCTCGGTTTTCCGCTAGGGGATAGTCTGATCATGTCCATGTTCAAATTGGTGTTCTTTTCCTTAATCTACAAATTAGTGCATTGCTTCTGTAAATCATTATTTATATTTTTCTAGATAACATTTTTTAAAGGTTTGCATAATAGACATGTTTTTTTTTTTTTTTTTTCAGGAGACTCTTGAATTGACAGTCAACTTGTCTCCCACTAAGCGTCAGCATAACCAGAAATGATTGAACTTGTGGTTTTATGAAGATAACGATCAAAGATTCAATTAGAAAAAAAACAAGTGTACCTCTCTTCGAAACTTGCACTGAATTAGAAGTCCCAATAGATTCAAGTGTTAGTCATTTCTGGGAGGTAGTACTGACAGTTATATAACGGTGGAAGAACGGAAAATGGCGCTTGCGGCCCAAAAATAAAAAAGGTAATATTTGTAAGTGTCTTTTTTTTTTTTTTTTTTTTTTTCAAGTCTGTACTTTTGCGCAGTCTTTTCATACTCTAACATAACCAGGTAATTTAGTACATATTGGTGTAGTAATTACTATGCATTTTGCTCTGCTACAGGACAGCATAGGGCTCATCCTGGATGCAGTGAAGACCTCCAACGAGGAGCTGGCACAGACTTGGAAGCGCTCAGAGCAGTGGGCCACCATCGAACAGCTGTGCGGTAAGTTGGGCTCTCCCAAATCTTTACAATGCTGCATGTTATTAAAACTATTAGTCAACTAATGGCCTGAATGTATTTCCATAAAGAAATGAATGAAGAATTATTCACATCCCGTAACAATGTAAGATTAATTTTGTCAAGTTTCACTGGGGACCTCTGTGCCCCAGACTCATTAACTGTATTTCTTGTATATTTTTATGATCATTATTATTCTTTTTTTTTTTTTTTTTTTTTGGCCCGTTCAACCATTTTTTTCAGGATTAGCTGGATCGGGGAGAAGGGGAAGGAGACATGTGGCAAATCTGTCTGTGTGCCAGTAAGGCATACGTGTGCTTTGTAGTGCGCTGTCTTGACAGACTTAGCTACTGTGGTGCACATTTTTTAATTTTATTTTTGTTTTTAAA
>OMKY01057807.1:0-11701 GCA_900302395.1 Bregmaceros cantori | reverse complement strand
ATGAGAGAGAAAGACTGGGGGGGGTGAGAGAGAGAGAGTGAGGGAGTGTGAGAGAGAGAGAGTGAGAGAGACAGAGAGAGACTAAGAGAGACAGAGAGAAAGACAGAGAGAGACAGACAGAGAATAGGGGATAGAGAGAGAGAGAGAGAGAGAGAGAGAGAGAGAGAGAGAGACTGGGGGGTGAGAGAGAGTGAGGGAGTGTGAGAGACAGACAGAGACAGAGAATAGGAGAGAGAGAGAGAGAGAGAGAGAGAGAGAGAGAGAGAGAGAGAGAGAAAGAGCTTGTCCTTAACTTTTGGTTTCGTTTCACTTAGCTTCATTTAAACTGCGTTTGTGTGTGTCTGTCTCTCTATCTCCCCCTGACTTCCACACACGACGCACTAAAACACTGTTTATAGTGCTTTACAATGTGTGGTCAGGTCCATATGCATTGCAAATTGTTGAAGATAAATCTCTGTAACCCCAATTTATGGAGTTGGGGATTACATGAACATGATTGCTTCATGAGAAAAAAAATCTAATCGAGGTTAATGTAGCCTTAATGGGTGCATGCATCAGTACTCCTTTTAAATGAGACCACGTCACCTACAAGTTAAAATATTGCCATATTTATATTGTGCCATTATCCACCGGGCCACTGAGATTAAGATATTCAACTAAGTATTGAAAAGTAACTTATTACTTTACTTGAAAAAATGTGGTCGAGGGATTATGTTACTGATTACAATTGTAAGTGTAAGGGGTGACCTTTACAAAGTACTCTCCCAAGGGGGGCACGGTGGCAGAGTGGTAGTGCTGCGCTTTTACTGATGCTAATGTTTTTTGTGCCAGAATGTTATTGTTGTCATGCTCTATTTGTCAATATCCAGGTCATTCTTAAATGACTGCTGTTCACTTTCAACTCATTGCACAGTTTTCTCCCGCAAATCATTACTTTTTTGGCAGTGAGGGCTGAGGTGAAGGCCCAGCTTTAATGCTCACGGTTCGCCACTGT
Organism: Bregmaceros cantori; assembly: GCA_900302395.1. Taxonomy (NCBI): domain Eukaryota; kingdom Metazoa; phylum Chordata; class Actinopteri; order Gadiformes; family Bregmacerotidae; genus Bregmaceros; species Bregmaceros cantori. Next base: position 10,707 of record OMKY01057807.1, on the reverse strand, counting down.
TATAGTGCACCCTCCAGACCGTATGTCGAGCATTGTCGCGGTTTCTAATCCCCTCTCTGGCTTTTCGGCAATAGCTCTCCCCGACTCTTCATCGCAGTTTCCGATTTAACCCTATCATTATCTCTCAATAAAAAGAATGAACGGCACTTGGGCCCACAAAAAAAGAAAAAAAGAAGTAACCCGCCAAACCATCTCACAATATAACAGGACTTTGGAGCAGTCACTTTCATAAAATTGGTTATAGCCAGCCCCATAGATTTCCTTTTTCTGTTTAAAGACAGCAGTCCCAAGTGGGGCTCGAACTCACAACTATGGCTTTGCTGAAGATTACTGACGTATAAGTACCGCGCACCATTGCGTCACTGGAGCATGGTGCTGCACATTGGTTGAAGGATGCAATAATGAATGATCTGTTAATGGGGAATTTATTGCCATATTGCATATTTTGTCCATGCTTGGGCTAGCAACTTTGTATATTGTTGAGCATGCTTACTTGTATGTTTCTGAGGTGCATCATTGAACTTGATTTGCAAAAAACATTGTTTTTGTCACATCCATGTGTTTTGACATTTTATGTGGACAACAGTGTAAAATGCGAAGGCAATCCATAAATAATTGCATAAAATGAGCATAAAATACACAGACGTGTGTGGGCGCATACAGACCAAAATCAAGGAATTGTTGAGTTCAATGACTTGCAAGTCTGTGTAAAACCTGTAAAAAACTGTGCAAAGACGCCAACCTATCTTTGTACCTGTCTGTACCTGTCTCCAGCTCACCCTAAAGAGGGCCATTAGCTATTAGCGAAGTTTGTATGAAAAGTTTTTGAATGTTTGAATGGTGATGATTTCGTGTCAAGAAGATCTGTCTTTTTTTCTCTTTTCTTGACAAAATCTATGAATTAATCCATCAATGAAATCTAAACTCGAGATTCCAGACAAAATATAGCCTGGCGAGCCAGAACCAACGCATCATCCAGGCATCGCACACTATTAGAACGATTATTCGCTCATATCAGCTGCGCCCATGTCCGCGCTGATTGGTCACCCTCCTTGTGGCGGTGGCGATCCTGACTTTCCCAGACCCAATGCAAGCGTCTAGCAATGTGCGATGCATGGACGATGCATTGGTTCTGGCTTGCGAGGCTAGACAAAATAGGGATATTATTTGTAGGGAAAAAATAAAAAATAAAAATCGCTGGATGTGTGATTTGCTGGTTCATGTGTTTTCTATCATCACCGCTAGAATAATACAGCTTCAAGGGAAAGGTTTGTTTTGCCATACAATACCAGTCTAGTTTCAGTTAAATCCAGCTTTAGCGCAATAGTAAATTAGCAGTTAACATTATTTTGAAGGAAAAGTTGCACGCACACACTTTATGCTAAATTAAAAACCTATCTAAGAAATCAACATAATTCTATACATCATTGGAATCAAGTTAATACATCAAAATTAAGTTACTGGCAAGTTTATTCAGTTTTCAATTCCAAACCGAGAATGTTTTGCCTCCCATTTGGAATCAGGTTACCGTATTTTTCGGGCTATAAGCCGCAATTTTTCCCCTCACTTTGAACCATGCGACTTATGAGGCGGTGCGGCTATTCTGTCTTTTTTTCATCGCTATGTTAGTATAACATTTTTAAAAAGGCCGCCCCCGATCCTATCCAAGATGGCATGCGGGGCACCTGCATAGTGTATCTGCGCAGGTGATAGCTCCGTAGTAGGCGTGTCGTGGGGAAACTGGGCGCTGAATGGCACAGAGATTTTTACAACATTTGTTCATTTTTTCACAAATCCCTTATGGATCATGAAAAACAAACACCGATTTCATATGATGCCGCATTCAAGTTGAAGGCCATCGATCTGGCAATGAAGAGTGAAAAAGGAATAGCACCGCTTCACGTAGCACGGGACATTAACGCCGCGTTCACCCCGGGGTGAACCCCAAGCCACAATGGAGAACTACAGGACTACTGAAATTGCCACATACCTGGTATGAACAGCTTTTCTGACTTTCCCACTCAGACAGAGTGGAGGAGTTTGATGGTTTTAGTGACAAGCAGTAATGCAATCAATAACAGTTGACATGACAAGCAACATTGTTTTCGGGCTCGGTTCAGAAACTGATCAGCTCATTTGTGTTCTGTTAAACTAAATATTAATTTCAGTAGATGCCTGCGGCTTTTAGGCCTATGCGGCTTATATAAATACTTTTGCAAGTTTTTAAAAAATTGCCAGGGATGCGGCTTTTAGAGGGGTGCGCTCAATGTTCCAGAAAATACGGTAATCCCGTTCTTCGAAATTGACTTTGAGGTTTGACACGAGACTACATTCTCCAGCATTTCCTAGCATGTTCATTTCTTGAGTAGTTGAAAAACACTTTTCCTTTTTGGAATAGCGAGTATTTGGAAAACACAAATAGGCAAAAGAGAACCTTCTAGCATTTTGAACTAGTTGGGCTCATTGCATAATACTATTTACAAGTCAGCCTGGGCTTGAAGAGCAGTTCTGATTGTTGTGGGCATTTGACCATACACTGGTATATGCTATACTGACCTCAAGGGAAATTTGTGAGAACCGATTTTGTCCATTGTCCACACATAACCTAAAAGCTTCCGTCAAGGAGTTAGAATAAACCTTTTTTTTCAACCTTTCTGATAGGAAACAATTGCCCTCTTCTAATGATGGGCCAACAATGAATACTTCCGTCATTGACCAGGTTGACTCAGGGCGAGCAAATATAGTTAAAATCGTAGGAATATGGTCAAATGTCCCCAAAATAGGAAATGACATTAAAGGTAAACACCACTGAAAATCCATATTGAAATATGTTGTTGCTTGATCTGAGCAAAGTAGATGCATACCTGTCCTGCCTGCATGCATGCGCTCACTCTGTGTGCAGCGGTACTTTAGCATAGCTGAGTCCTAGGGACTGAAATGGTGAGTGAAGATAGAAAGATCTACTCACTTCCAGTTTGTTCCTATTTTACATATGGCATGTGAGTTGTTACACAGGCAACGTTTTGGTTACACCCCTATTTGGGTCCGTGGGGTAGCAGAGTACTGCTGTGCACGGAGGCAAAGTAGGTATGTACCGACTAAGATCAGGGAAGCACATATTTCAGTATGCATTTTCGCTAATGTTTTCCTTTAAAGTGTGGTAATATCCTACAACAGCTCATGCAACTAAATGGTTAAATCTATCTTTGTGCTTAGTAAATCGCTTTGTGAACAGCATTGAGCCAAAGTAAAAACACATACAGTAAAATACATTATAATAAATATTGCTTATACACATGATGCCAACATAAAAGTCATAAGTCATCATCATATCACATTTCTCCAGTGCATGGAGCGTGAACAGTGCAAAGTCTTACTGCAGCGTAGCGAGTAGCCCAGGTGGGGGCAGTGCAACTAGAAAGGAATCAAAGGATTCAATGACATCCTCGCTCCCTGGCGAGCCAGAACCAACGAATCATCCACACATCGCAGGCGATCATAGGGTCTGGTAAAACCCACCCACGTCTCGATCAAATAATTTGATTGGTTCAGCCCAGATATGAGCGACCGCTGCCTGATATTCCCAGACCCATTACAACGTCTAGCGATGTGCGATGCGTGGACGATGCATTGGTTCTGGCTCGCTAAGGTATCTGAGTGTGCGATGACCGTTCAACGGGAGCGATACGTGAGCGATTCAGTTGTTCTGCCTTGCCAGGCTAGCTCTACACACCAAGGAAAGGGTAATTGCATAAAACGTACGCGTTTCCGGCCACTTGTTTCTGCGTCTTTTATATAACATTCATGCTGGCAGAATGACCAAGGGATATTTTGGAATGTAATCCTAGGATGTAATTATGCTATATATTCACAGTTTGGTGAAGTTCGACCACGCTAAAAGGATCTGTTTAGCAAAACCAAAACATCATTAGAAGTTATGGGGCTGACGGATGTAGAAATGACTTGTTTCTACATTCATTGCGGCTATTGGTTTCAGAAATAATAATTTAATCGCAATAAATAAATAAAAAATGTCTCCCCCGACTCTTCATCCCAGTTTTCCATTTAATCCTGTCACTATCTCTCACAATAAAGAACGGCGCTTGCGCCCCCCCCCCCCAAAAAAAGGTGGTTTTCCATCTTCCCCACAACTTCTGAATTATGGCTTATTTTCTCAAAAGAAATCCTTGTGGCGTAGTAAATAGCATTTTTACATGCCTACGAATGTCAAACATGGGAATTGGCATCTAAAGGACATGGGTTAAGGCTTTGGGGTCAGTCGATGGTGGAATATACATCCCTATGATGTTTAAGAAAAGTCTGCCATTTGGGATAGAAGACTGGCTTGAAACTAATACGTTGTATGTAACCACGCATGCAGGAATGAGGTGTCTTGCTTTTGGCATACATCTATGATTTGCGATGAATTCAGGTAGTGTAAACTCAGCAGAGATGGGCAGTTCCAGAAAGTAAAAGTCCTTGCATGTTTTGGTTATACCCGTGCACGGGAACAGTACCAGCTGATCCTAATTAGTCAAATTAGTCAATTTGATCTGCTAATTAGAGGCGAGATTGTGACGTGCCGCCTCCAAAAATCTGCCCAAGTGAGCAGTAGCACCTCCTCCTGTCGGGCGGAGTTGCATGGATACACGTGGAATTGTTTACATTCCTGCACGCACATGGTGAGCAAGTGCTGCCGACATGCCTGGGAATCGCTGCGTTAAAGGCTGTAGAGCATCATCGTGCAAGAAATCTGAGTTCCATTTCTTTTGTTTCCCCAAAATGGGGCCCCAAGTTACCATAATCAGACAAGACGAAAAGACGCCGTCTTGCTTGGCTGCTGCTGGACGAGAAGACCTGACCATCGGCTGCATTCCCGGACGGGATGAGAGTGTGTTTGCTACGTTCAAGTTACTGTAAAATATTTGTCAGATGAGTATCTAGTTATAGTAGTCTTTCAATGTTGCGTTTCCTGGTGTGTGAACACGTATGGACCAATGGGGTAGCTGCATTATCTCAGAGGCACCAACTTGCAGCTTAATGGAACGTGCAGGTGCGCACAGCGGCGCAGGTCGGCATGCATGTTGACATTCGAGATCCGCTCCGAGTACGTATAATGAGCTGCTCCGCAATCAATGCAATGCGTTTGGAAGTGGACTCGAACACAAGTGACGTAATCGCTCGTCCCTAATTAGTGACAGCACCTTTTCCCAGTGCACAGGTAGAACCAAAACGTGGCATACATTTTATGTTATGAAATCGGAATTCCCCACCTCTGAAGCTAATACAGTATATAACAAACATACATATGCAAACACAGACTCTTATTAAACAAGCTCCCAATTACTATAATCATTACATTCATATGTGGCAAAGTGGAAACACCAGTGGAAATGTGAGATTGACAAAAAGGTATTACAATAGTGGAGAAACTGCATGTATATAGAACCTGACCACTCAACGACTCCCATACCAGTCATTGCTTAGAAGGGGTGTGAATCTTTGGCAACCTAACAATTTCATTAGGTTTCGATTCAGGCAAGCAGGTTTAGAAATAATGATCATAGATCATTTCACTTAATGATGTACCTTCTTAACATGTATTTATGTCTCGCACACTCAACACTCTCAGAAGTCTTAGAAGAAACATGCAAGTTGTAATCATATTTTGATTTTTGCCTGGTAATATCATACTCTTGTATGTTTGATATAATTTGACTACTGAAAGAGCTGAATAGTATTTATTTGCAATTTAAAACAATGTAACTTGTTTCCATTTTATATATTATTAAATATAGATACATTTTGGAAATTAAAATCGGACAGTCTTTTGAAGCAATTAACATTGAAACAAATATATACTGCTTAGATGCAAACCTTCTATCAAATGATAATTTCTACACACCACTAATAGTTAGTTAGGGTGTAACGGTAAGCAAATTTGGTATGGTAAGACACTTCATGGTATGGGAAGTTTGGTTCGGTGCCTGCCATGTGCTCAGTACAGCCCTCACATTACTCAGTAGGGCAATGTGCACATCTAGCCTTTTTCTAGCAGTGCACTCGTCTCGTATTTGGCAGCCAAGAGTCAAGTGCAGATGCCCACACTTTCTTGCAAGTGCGCTTGCAAGAACTGCACTATTTAGCAAAACATATTATTGTAGATCCTCGTGAATGACAACTGTGAATGGGAAGAGATGTGCAGAATTATCACACCCTCCTTTATGGAGCGGTACGCTTATTTTACCGCTTCCATTGCGATGACACCATTACGGTTCCTAGGTACCCGTCACCTTCTTGGTAACCCCTGTGGTTAGGGTACTTAGTACTTAGCACCTGTTATGTATGGTGGGTGGAGCCAAAACACGCAAATTGGCGTTTGGTCGAGTAGAATTGTCATTGCAGTACGACACATAGCATTAAAAAACAACTCTGAGGAGGCTGCTGTTTGTTAACTAATAAAGGGTTCCCTGCGTCAGTCCCTGCTATTTGTATTGATCCGAACTGTACTTATACCAATCTGTACTGTAGTGCACCATATTAATAGTGGAAACTAGGCATTGCATGGTACCCATCGCAGGTTGTCCTGGCACTGCAGGCATTCCCCCTTTCATGTGCTATTTCTCTTCTCGTTGTTTCAAATGTGCTGTCCAACTCTGTGCCTTTTGATTGAATGTTTATATTTGGTTCTCAGCGCAACGTGCGTTTATGCGCTCCCTTTGTCTGGCTTGTCCATGCATCGCACGCAATTAGAGCGACCATTGTGTCTGATAAAACCAGGTTCGAAATAACTTGTTTAAAAAAAGTCAATCAAATTGTGTTATCCAGTCACAGTGCAGTAGGTGGGACAAGCGGCGTGGAGGTGTGACAACCAAACTCCGCCCACGTCTCGCGTCATCTATACCAAACTGCACCCACGTCTCATGTCCCCCATACCAAACTCCGCCCACGTTTCAATTTGAATAATTCGATTGGTCCGCCCGTATACGGGTGACGTCTGCCTGATTTTCCCAGACCCAATGAAACGTCTAGCGATGTGCGATGCGTGGTTCTAGTTGGTTCTAGCTCGCCAGGCTAGCGCCGACTTGGATGACTGTGGTGTGCAATTTAAGCACCAATGTCACGCAACACTGTGGCACACAGTGGGGCTATACGGTGCACAACATTGTGCTGCTCTGACCTCTGACTATAACAGAGGGCAAGTCAAGAACCTCCAACGCCCTTTCAGAGATAACTTGGATGAAGTGATCGAAGATCATGAAATATTTTTTGATTTTCGAAGCCCTGACACACGATTATAGCCCATGTTTGGCTATAATCGTGTCGGATATAAAATCAAAGTTACAACACTCCTAAAAACTACAATGTTCCCTATTTGAGTGAGATGTTTAAAACATTGCTTACCAACACATTTATTAGTAAGCAGGAAGTATGCTGACATCACTTCTCTGCAGCCAATTCCACTTTTTCCCAATGTCTGTATTGTTGATAAGTTGATCTAGAACTGGATGACTTCAAACATCTGAAGTATTGTAGGGTCAGACGCGTCGTGCTCACTTATGCACTTCTTCTGCATTGAAGTGTCAAACTATTGTTTGGCCAGCTCCCACATCCATTTTAATAGTGGATTTGGCCAACAGAATGTCATGCAGTGGTGAAACTTGCATTACATATCCTTGGTTCCAACATAACCAGGACACACACACTTGTTTTAGTGAGGTTTCACCACACCTTCCAACCTTTTTTAGCTTTGCCCACGTCAAACACTGAAAGTCGAGTGGAAGATGGAGACGTAACCATGTCTCCGCAGTATCTCCCAATGATGGAAGAGCAGTAGTGCGAGTGGCAGCCTCACAGACTGGATCCAGCAAATCTTCTGTATAGCGGTCTCCCCCGCCCCAACAAACCACCTCTCTCAGGATGAGGCTGAGCCCAACCACAGTTTCTCGTTAAGAGCTACCACGCTAGGAGCAAAGTGTCCATGGCCGACAAAGTCTCCGGCGATGATGTTAAGGGAGCCCACCTGTGACCCTGGGCTCTGGGCGCGGACCCAGGCCAGCAGTGGGGGGTAGGTAGAGATTACCAGATCCTTCAAGGACTCGGTCGGGTGAGAGCAGATGTACTTCAAGTCTTCAGTCAGGTTGATGCCCGTCACAAAGAAACCACCTGGAAAAAAAAGGTGTCCCGCTAAAGAAGTACTGACAAAGGCCAGCCTCCCAGATCCATGCAGTACTTCATTAGCGCTTCCACAAGCAAAAAGGTGCCCTCCCAAACACTGAATGAGTGAGCCCCAAGCTAAACTTCTGATACAGCCACACGTTTATTTTATGAACACCAAATGGGGTGCCTGAAACATCAACTTAATGTGCATGCCATCATGATTTAGCAAATTACATTTATATATTAAAGTACTAATGTCATTTCTGGCAGGCCATGATAGTTATGAGGCTTGCTGCCCTCCCCTTCATTCATTCCTAATTGATCCAGGTGTATCCCCTCAGCTGATTAACTCGCTCCCCTAGCGATAGGCTGGACAGCTTCGGCCGTATAAATTCTACCCGCTCCTAAACCATGTACTGCTTTGTTTTGCTACCCACCACCTTCCTCTGCACCACCACCAAGATGGAAAAAGTATTGTGTATTATGTGACATGTTCTCTTTTCATGTCGCTTGGCTCTGTTCATGGGGGGTTAGCTATCTCACCCTGCGTACTGGGGTGAGAATCCCCTAAACCACTGCTGCCTTCTCATCCTGCGTGCTAGGGGGAAAATTCTCTACACTTTTGCTGCTTCCTGAATTAGTGCTTTTCCATGGTACTCATGGAAATAGGGGAGTTCCTCCGAACGGAGCCATATCGCCAAGATAATTCTAATTTCTATAAAAGAGCTCCTTCTTAATCTGCTGTTGTGTTTCTTGACTAAAATGGTTCTGACAGAAATATATATTGCAATATCATGCGTCCCAATACAATACCACATGTAGTGTGAGGGTTACCTGGCCGACCATGCTGTTTACGGTGCTCAAATTCCTGGATTAGGGCTTCGGCCTTGCACTTGTTAGCCCACCAGTAAGGGATGTGCGCCCACAGGTCACTGTTTGCGGCGGCCATCTTGTGCTCGTACGACACGATCACCTGGTAACCTTGTGACCACAAGTTCCTCAACGTCGCCATCTCCTGAGCAAAACAGTTTCCCGTCATCAGTGTTGTATGAGTACAGAGAAACACAAGAGCCACACGCAGTTTGGAGTGCCACATATAGTGAAGTGAGTAACTAAGTCAGAGTTGGGAAGATTACTTTATGTAATGCCTTCCAAGTTACGAATTACCCATTAAAACTTGTGATCAGTAATCCCATTAACACATTTTAAAGTAAAGTAAGGGATTACTACTAAATACTATCTACTGTCAGGTCAACAATGACATGCTTTCCCATGATTTTTTATTTCCTCAAGCTAAAGGGTGGCCTATAAATATAATATCAAGGTGGCTGTGGTCTCCTGCTAAGGGCGTATGGCTATCTATACATTTACAGGTAACTAAAATGGCCTTAATGTGATTTTTATAAAGTTTAATAGTCCATGTAATACACTAACCCAGGTAATTGTAACTCTAATCAAGATTAAACATTTCAAAAGGTAATTGTAAGGGACTATAGTTACTTTTTTATAAAGATATTACTTTAATCCGAAAAGCCTGGCGAGCCAGAACCAAGAAATCGTCCACGCATCACACGCAATTTGAATGAAAAACATGTAAAAAAGTGTCAATCTAGTTGTGTTACCTAGTCACAGCGCAGTAGGTGGGACAAACGGTGTGGAGGCGTGACAAACCAAACAGCCCCCACGTCTCAATTTGAATAATTTGATTGGTCAGCCCATATACGGGCGACATCTGCCTGATTTACCCAGAGTCAATGTAGCGTCTGGCGGCGTGCGATGTGTGGACGATTCGTTGGTTCTGGCTTGCCACTCTATAATCCGATTACACATAGTCTGCTACTACCCAACCTTAGCAGTTCTTCCAATAATGAAACCTGCCATTATTATGTTACATGATTCTGTTGTTTACTTAGATTACTTTACTTTCAAATTACAAATACAACTCTGATACATTTATTTCAGGGATTTGTTGCCGAATTGCAGGTGAAAAATGTCTCTGGTACAGTGTGGTTCTGATGCATGCACATGTGCAAGTTACACCAGTAGCCTGATAAGAATTTTCCTCATAAAACAATTGTGTATGCAATAAAAGTGCATGTAATCAACCAGTTCCAGGCAAATATAACTGTAATTTAAATTTTCATTATATTTATATCAATTATTATTATAAAGTATAGCTGTAAGGGACCTTGTTAACTACTTTTTTGTAATCTGATTTGATAGTTCAATAGGATTACATGTCTTCTGTTCCTACCCAACATGTCTAATTAAACTAGAACATTACCTTCAGAATTTAGTAGTTTGGCAGGGACATTACATACTTAACCAGATACCTGATATATGACATTACAATGGTGTATCAAAGAAATATTAAAAAGCGGGCGCAAGGTGGCCGAGTGGGTAGAGAGTGCATCCCCCAGGCCGAGCAGCGCCATGGGTTCGCACAACCCCTCTGGATTTTCTGCAATGTCTCCCCCTGGCTCTTCATCCCAGCTTCCGATTTAATCATGTCACTATCTCTCAATAATATATACTGGGTCTCTCTCT
>OMKY01057805.1:0-10306 GCA_900302395.1 Bregmaceros cantori | reverse complement strand
CCCCCCCTCTCTCTCTCTCTCTCTTTCATTCTATCTGATAGGACTCTCTCTTTCATTCTATCTGATAGGACTCTCTCTTTCATTCTATCTGATAGGACTCTCTCTTTCATTCTATCTGATAGGACTCTCTCTTTCATTCTATCTGATAGGACTCTCTCTTTCATTCTATCTGATAGGACTCTCTCTTTCATTATATCTGATAGGACTCTCTTTTATTATATCTGATAGGACTCTCTCTTTCATTCTATCTAATAGGACTCTCTCTTTCATTATATCTGATAGGACTCTCTCTTTTAGTATATCTGATAGTCACAAATTATCACCAAAAGCTTCAGTGGCGTAGATGTATTTGGTAATAAACAGAGTTGGCAAAAGTACCCACATTTCTTACTTGAGTAAGAGTAAAATACATTTGGGAAAAAACAACTTGAGTACGACTACTAAGTACTGATCCAAATGTAGAGTAGAGTTAAAAGTACAGGCTCAGAAACATATTCAAAAAGTATTTTTCTAAGTAAAAAGTACAGGCTTTAAAAATTATTCAAAAGTATTTTTGAAAGTACAGTAAAGTAGAAAGTACAAAGTAAAAAAAGTTGTACATAAAATGCACTTTTTAAATGCTAGTTTTACAATGTTTGCATGTTTGAATAAATTGTTAAAAACTTAGCCTAACTTACTTCACTTAAGGTTCATAAATCCCACTGCCGAACATTGAAATTAACATCTGTTGGCATTACCGCCCCAGAGCCAGAGATTAGAAACCATCCAAGAAGCAGCTTAGCTCACCCTCCTGGCCGGACTTCCAGCCTGTAGCCCTGGGAGCCGGGAAGAATGTGGCCAGAGGGATGCGAGGGTCAGGGGGACGGAGGCAGTGAAAGTGGGGCCATGGATTTGGGCGATGGGGGGAAATTAGCCCATTACTCATGGGCAGTGATGTCACCTAATAGGTTACAGTAAATTATTCGTTGTAAGATTTCCCCCCTGGTGTACCCAGCAAAAGCGACAAGCTTCCTGGCTAGAGCCAGAGAGAGAGAGATCAGGAAACTGAGATGAAGCCCAGTCCTGTCCCCGCGTCCGCCCGGGCTGTTTTGGTACCAGAGAAACTGCACGGGCAGACGTCTGTCTGAATCAATACCCACAAGTGTCGGAGAGGGGCGCCACTCACGGTCAGTCAGTCATGCCAGAATGTTTCTTTGATTTAAGCACCTTTTCCAGTGCATTACTTTTTCCAAAGCAGTAATCAGTTACTTACTCAAATAACCATAGTTACTATTTAGTTACAATGCGGTCCTCCTAAATGGATTAGAAGGTTGGGCAAGTCGTTAGGGCCCTGGACTTGGGATTAGAAGGTTGGTGGTTCAAACCCAACTCATGGCTTGTCTGTGTCAATTGCCTATAGCCTAACTTATTCACAATTTGTTTTATGATTTTTTTTTTTTACGTTTTTACGTGTTAAGTTTTTTTTTTTTTTCCTCCTAGAGGTAGTGCAATAGTATTTTTAGACCATTTATAGCCTGTAGCCTTACTTACGGTGCAACTTTTTTTCTGAGTAAGGCTAAAGCCTTTTTTTTTTTTCATTTTTTGCTCCCATTTATAGCTTATAGCCTTATTTACGGCACAACTTTTGAGTAATTTTGTTCGCAGAAAAAGAAACATGCGTACAAGACTGAAAACATAACCTCCTTGGTGAAGGTAACAATTTGACTCTGAAATGATCATTAAGCTATCATTAATGTAGAATACGGACGTCCCCTTCAATGTGTACGCTTTCCAACTCCTCGAGCATTTCCTTGCAAAAGTTATACATTTGAAACCACAGTAGAATTTTCCATTCCCAGTAGATTTTTATTAAGTGTAGAAATGTGTGCAAAACTGCAAACTGGAATGGTGACTGTTGGCAAACAATGGACGACAACAACAACACGTCTTTACAAACGACACATTGATCTCATCGGATATTTGCTTAGTGCCAATTCACAACCAAAGTCACATCACAGAAAATAAAAATGCTTGGAATTTTGACAGTATATTCTAACAATGTTGTGATATGTACTAGCTCATTTGAAAAAAAAAAAAAAAACTGAATTCCTTTGCAATAGATTAATGTAGGAATAACATTTGGCCGTGTCCAAAACCGCTCCCTATCCCCTACTCCCTATCCCCCATATAGTGCTCTGACTTATAGTGCACTCAACAGCAATGGCCAAGATTTCGGACACTAGAGTCGGCACCGTCAAAATGATTATAAAATATAATTATAAAAAATATAATTATAAAATTCAACAAACATCAGCAAAAGTCATAAGTACTTACATTTATAACTATTTGCCGTGGTCGGTCGCCATTTACTCCGGCCGTGCCAAGATTAGGTCATTTTTAAAACGTCTCGCAATGCATTATGGGTTATATTACTCCGTCTAGGGTACATCCGATGCTCTACATAATAGCGTGCACCCCATATAGTGTAATATATGGGGGATAGGGAGCGATTTTGGACACAGCCAGTGTTATGCAAACATTGATCTCTGCCTGTTCGTCTGACCACGATGATACCACCGTGATGTCACCGTACAACCGCCCTGGGAGTCTGGACCATCAGGTCTCTTTGGAGCCGAATCGTCCCCTGCATTGCATGTGACCAGAACAGATCATTGGGTCTGGATGAAGCAGGCTCGAAAAAGGTTTCTATCAAATGAAGTCATCACATCACAGCGCAGTGGGCGTGACAAGTGGCGCGGAGGCCGGCGTCTCCATTCGAACAAGGCCCGCCTTAACGGGGCGCCGATCGTGGCGCCCCGAATTTGGGCGACGATCCTGATTTGTCGGCATCGTCGCGTGCAGGGTTGGATTGGGAGGGGTTACTTTTGGATTACTTTTGAGAAATGTTTTATTTCTATTAAATACTTTACTATGTATTGCAGGTGTTCAACTCACAATATAGGTAGAATTCATCCTGAATTAACTAAATGAAGAGCAAGAGCAAAAATTCATGAAATTATTTCACTGTATGATTGTATTAACATTATCTTCAGTAATGCAAAAAGAATCCAACATAGGATTACTTCATAAAAGCTTTAATCAAATAATTTTAACCAAAAAGCGTCATGTGTTCCAAATGTTTTAATTTAATAAATTCAAGGTGGTTTCAGGCTACATTATGAGCTGAACACCTGCAGTGTATGGCAAATTATTTGTAAAAATGTATAAATAAAACATTTCTCAAAAGTAATGCAAAAGTAACCCCTCCCAACGTTGGTCACGATGCGTGGACAATCCGTTGGTTCTGATTGGCCAGGCTATCTTTCTCCTTGAGCGACCACGAATCAAGGAAGAGAACTGAATCCGGCAAACTTCGTCGATTTATAAGCGATTCGCTTAAAAACACTGGTTGGAACGCCCAGGTCCTCTCTTATCATCAAGAGGATCTGAGCCGGCAGGTAAGAAAAAAGGAAAAAAAACATGGGAACAACACGTTCCAAAAGGATCAATAAAATTGTAACAGAGTTTGAGACTGCAGTGGTCTAAAGTCGTCTTTACCTCTGTCATAATGACGGCAGCTCTGCAAGTGTCAATGAACTCTGCGCCATTCTCCCGTGAGTCAGCTCCCGTGAGTCAACGTGACAAACACGTTTAGTGTTGTTCCCAAGCGCCACGAATGAAAAGCAAGTGAGGCAAGCTCCGAGTAAATAACTGAAAACAAAAAAAAGTAGCGCGAACATGTCCGGGAATCCACTGTGACATCATCATGCACCATTGTCGTATTCCCCTTAGCTTACTGCATTTCCATTTTACCAGCTGAGTCATGTGGTAAATACATCTTCACCAACTCCTTCAGCCCCGGTGGTGAGGTTTACTGTCGTCACAGGAGTCTGAATACAGTCATGTAAAGCCCTTGTTGCACCTCATGGCACCGGACGAAATCCATTCATCCATTCCAGACGTTGCTCGCGGAGCTTGTGTTTATTCCTCCGTTCGTAAACGGATGTACATAAGAAATCTTCTAGAGAAATCCTGCTGGCTCGCGACGGACAGAGCATGGACGAACACGCTCGTGATTCCCTACTGCCCCCACAGTTTCTTGGAGATATTCCTCCGTCTTGCCCGGAACTTTGCCGGATTGCTAACGTCTTGACCAACGGACCAGATGACGACCTACGGAAACCTGATGAAAGTATCCGTTTCCGGTATAAAAAGGGCCTTAAGTCTCAGGTTCAATACGTTGTCACCAGAAGAGGAAAAACGGAGAACCCTGCGTTCTCCTCATGATCAGTTCAATCTCCAGAAGTCCACTGCTGCCAGACAAGTGTTCAGGTTACAACAATAATAATAATAAAAGTGTTCAGACGCTCTTAAAGTGAAGGCACCTTGTCTTCATACTGTGGCGGCGGCGTTAGCGGCTCTATAGTCATCCCGGGAGCAGCCGGGTGGCCCGACTCGCCGCGTTTCTCGTGAAGCTTCTCCGACTTAATCCTGCGGATCTTGATGGGGAGCAGTTTCCTCGAGGTCCTTCCTGCTCGGTTGTTTGCAGCCAGCGAGTCGGGCGTGCCCCCCGTGACGCCCGCCGAGTCCGCTGGAGGGTTGGCGTGGACGCCCCCCGCGCTGCTCTCGTTCTCGAACTGCACGGCGTCCGCGTGGTCGACCAGGTCGTCGTAGGACGGCAGCTGGTTGATGCTCTGGCGGAGGTTGCTCTGGCGGACCGGGTATTGGCCGCTGCCGACCGCCTCTTCGTAGCTCGGCACGGCGTACCTCTCCGCTTGTTCCTCAGCCCTACGAGAGTGCATCGTACATGACAATTAGTGATGACGTTTCTGGAAGATGTAGTCCAAAAGGTTTGAACTTAATCCATTAATGTCTTTCAATAGACAAGTTTATGTGTGAAACACTGAGGGGAGTCATTTTGTCTCGCGCTTCTGCAGGTCACTTCCGGTGCCTATATGTATGTATATAAAGCAGAGATGTACCCAAGTCCCTCTTTCAAGTCTCAAGTCCCAAGTCCTTCTTGGGCAAGTCAAGTCCCAAATCAAGTCATCATTAACATGCTGTCATTTTAGCCCCAGAATGCGATTTTAATAAAGTAGCAAAAAAAAAAAATCAAAAAAAAAAAATCAAACGATGTTATTATGAAAGCAAAACTATTATTTCCTTTTGACTTTATTCAAATTAGATTCTGGAGCTAAAATTACAGAACGTTAATGATGACTTGATTTGGAGTTGACTTGGGACTTGATTTGCCCAAGAAGGACTTGAAAGAGGGACTTGGTCACATCTCTGATATAAAGTCTGGTAGAAGGCCGCGGTACGTGGACACAAAAACACCAAGGTTCCTTGAACCGAACCGGTTTCAAGGAACGAAAACCGGAAACAAACTGAATTTTGCAGAATTTTATGAGAAACGGAAACGAAAAAAGATTTCTTCAACTTTTCCGGAACAGAAACAGAACATTATGAAATCCACAAAACCAGTTAAAAACATTTTTTTTTCCGTTCTCTCTATATTTTAACATATGCTATGTCTGGGAGACTATTTCTGTCCACTTTCACTGTCAGTTGTCAAGCCCCATGTATCTGGGGCTCCATCTTGTGGACAGACGAGGAAGTGAATGTAATGGCGTTAATACAGTTGCACTGAAGTTTGAAAGTCCACCAAATATATTTTGTAAAAAAACTATATCTAAACAGCATTGCACAATATAAGGAACTTTAAAAACGAACTAAATGTTTGTGTTCCGAACCGGTTGAGGACCAATATTTTGGTGGTGGAACGGTTCAGAGAACGAAACCTGCCTGAACCGTTCGGAATGGAACGTTTTCAACGTTTTCAAGCCCTGCACACGTCCCCCTCCTGTGATTGGCTAGCCACGTTCAGTCACCCCCTTGGAGTGTGACCAATCGGCGACCAGTAAACGTGGCCAAGCACGGACGAATTCTGGACCCACATCTCAGCGGGTCCTGAAACCTGGCCTGGCTGAATTGACCTTGTGGAGAAGCGATTCGGGGTGGATGTGCATGTGAACTGTGCCATGCTGGCCTTAAGTAAGCCAGTGGAAAAGGGGCTTTAGATGTGGGACTCACGATTCAACAGGCTGTGTCGGTCCACTGCCGGGCTCGGCAGGGAGCTCGGCGCCGCGCAGCGCCGCCGCTTCCAGTTCCCGCTGCTTGTTGCGGACGCCCAGGCAGAGAGACAGCAGCAGCATGACCACGCCCGAGCCCACCAACACAAAGGCTACGGACGACACCTGGAGGAGTTTAAGTGTGACGTTAGCCCAGAGACGTCAACGATCAATCAATTGATTTGATATTGAAAACTGAAAATTGAAAAGGTAAACATTATAGTACAGTAATAGTGTAAACAAACTGCGCGTCGGCACCAATATGGCCGCTGGTGCAACAGCCCTATATACACGAGTTTACTTAATCTCGTCGTAGTGGACCGCGGTGGCTCACAAAAAACTCACCAGTTCAAAATACGACCACTAGATGTCGGTCTGTGACCAGTTACACATCACCTCCCCTGGCATCATTCACCATGTTACATAAATATTGATGAAATACAGTCAAAATCCGACTTCAAGTTACTCACCGAGCGGTCACGTGTTCTTCTGGGCCAATAGGATGGCTGTTTCTACTAGTAATTCCAAAAGGAATGAGACAATGGAACGGGTTGAACTAATTATTAAATCATGCGTTTGTGGGTCACAGATCCGCGCGAGAGCATTTAGGTGTGGAATAGCACACCACAAGTTACCACCATCCGTTTTAAATAACACAGTAGGTGTGTGTTCCCACTGAGTAGACATTAAAAAAATAGTTAAAAACATGTCGAAACAAATGGAACCGGAAGTGACGTTCATTTTATTTTTAATTTTCAAATTTAACCGGAAGTACCCCTCAAACTCGTCGTGTTACGCAGTTGTGTGGTCCAACGTATCCACATCCAAATCGGTACAAGTCTACCGGCAGTACGTTTTGTAGATTCTGGTCTCGCTGCGTCTACCTTGTGGCGGTTGGTCGGCCGCCCGGTCTCGCCGTCCGTGTCGTTCCGCGCGCGCTCCTCGGCCGGCACCACGCTCCACACGATCATGACCACGCCCAGGGCCACCAGCCCCACGCCCAGCGCACACATGGCGTACTGGGAGCCCGAGTTCTCGGGGCCCGCGTTCATACTGTGCTGGTGTTGGAGCCGGTGGTGGGTGTGGGGGAGCGTCGTAGCGGAGCCGCCCCCCTCCCTGGACGCGGGGCTGTGGGCGCCGTTGCTGCCGCGCTCCCTCATGTTGTGATGCGTCTCGCTGATGTGGATCTGTGAAGGGAATAGACGAGTTAAACGTGCGCAACACTGGGGGGAGTCATTTTGTCCTGCACTTCTGCAGGTCACTTCCGGTGCCTATATGTATGTATATGAAGTCTGGTAGAAGGCCGCGGTACGTGGACACAAAAACACACAAAACGCGCACCAGTTCAAAATCCATCCACTAGGTCCGTCGGTCTGTGACCAATTACACATCACTCTCCTTGCTTTGTTAACCTTTTTGTATAAATATTGATGAAATACAGTCAAAATCCTACTTGAAGTTACTCACCGAGTGGTCACATGTTCTGAGGAATGAGACAATGGAACGCGCTGCACTGATTATTAAT
This sequence comes from Bregmaceros cantori, assembly GCA_900302395.1. Taxonomy (NCBI): domain Eukaryota; kingdom Metazoa; phylum Chordata; class Actinopteri; order Gadiformes; family Bregmacerotidae; genus Bregmaceros; species Bregmaceros cantori. The sequence goes on along the minus strand of OMKY01057805.1, from coordinate 2,671 downwards.
TCATGCGTTTGTGGGTCACAGATCCGCACGATAACATTTGGGTAAGGCATAGCACACCGCAAGTTACCGCCACAATTTTTAAATAACCCTGTAGGTGTGTGCTCCCACCAAATAGACATGTCGAAAAATAGCCAAATACACGGCAAGTGAATGACACCGGAAGTGACGTCCGGTTACTTCTTAAAGGGTAATCCAACTACTGTCAACGTACTACTTTATTTTTTTTTTGTTTTGTTATTTTTTCAGCTCCGTTTTTTTCATCTATTGGATAGGATACTGCACTGAGATCCAATATTCACGAGATTCCAATATTCGCCCACCTCTACTCTAAAGTGAATATTGGAATTTATAATCTACCAAATCAAACAGACAGTGCGTTCAATTTTACTTGAAAGCCCAATTCAATAAATGACTCAGAGCTACGTTGAGGTTCCGTCACTAGTGAACTTACATAACAATAAAAACATAATTCAGGGACAGAGAGACGTAAAAAAAGACAACTAGGAAATAAAGAGGATTGTACAACATGTGTGGTCTGGATATTGGGTCACCATATGATCACTGTTAAACATGTCATGTTAGGGGCCCCAACAAGGAGACACAGAGACACACACGCAGACACACACACGCGCACACACACACACACCAGGTTGTCTGTGGTAGCTTTGTGAAACAGCTGCCAGAGGAGAAATGTAAGGAATGAGCTCTTGTGATTTCCCCGAGTCGTCATGACAACCAACCCGGACATGACCGAGCTGCTGGTACACAGAAAGGCATAGACGAGTTCGGGGGGTACATGCGGTTAAATTTGCATTGCACACTGCCATTTGTTTCGACGCGTTTTGAACTTTTTTTCCCCAACATGTCTATTCGTTGGAAGCACACACCTATAGGGTTATTTAAAAATTGTGATGGTAACTTGCGGTGTGCTATTCCTCACCCAAATGTTATCATGCGGATCTGTGACCCACAAACGCATGACTTAATAATCAGTTCAACCCGTTCCATTATCTCATTCCTTTTGGAATTACGAGTAGAAGAATCCAGCCTATTAGTCCAGAAGAACATGTGACCACTCGGTGAGTAACTTCAAGTAGGATTTTGACTGCATTTCATCAATATTTATACAAAAAGGTTAACGAAGCAAGGAGAGTGATGTGTAACTGGTCAAAGACCGACCAGATCTAGTGGTCGGATTTTGAACTGGTGTGCGTTTTGTGTGTTGTGCGCTTGGACCTCGGTCCAGTACCAGAGTTGGCATAGGCAACAATAAGGCACCGGAAGTGACCTTAAGTACAGTGGGAGAAAATGACTCCCCCCGGTGTTTTGCACGTAGACCCGTCTAGACGCAGCTAACGGGGGAATCTGGTTTTCTATGTGTGATATTCATATGTCTGGTTTTCACCACATCTCAACTCATCATATTTCACCGTTACCGACTGTAGCAGACTGTGCACCAACAGGGGTCAATCTTCTCCAGTTTTCTGTTCCATTAGGGTGGTGGGTAGAGTCGGGAACGTTCATTCATAGATATTGCGGTCGTCTGCATCGGTTTCTTTTACCTCCCACTAATGTTGTTAGGTCGTAGAGTTTTAGAGAGCTGGTTTTCATTATTGCCAATATTGGTCTGATTGATGCATGTCTGCAAAGTTCTTATATTACTTTTCATTCTATTTCGGCAGCCGTTGAAATAAAATTAAAGTATTGGAGACAATATGAGTTAATATTAAACTACCCACACTAAAACTATTCCCAGAATCCACGTTTTTAGAAGTAGGTTTTAAACTTCACTATAGACCAGTTTACGTGCAAAACACTGGGGGGAGTCATTTTGTCCCGCGCTTCTGCAGGTCACTTCCGGTGCCTATATGTATGTATATAAAGTCTGGTAGAAGGCCGCGGTACGTGGCCACAAAAACACACAAAACACACACCAGTTCAAAATCCGATCACTAGATGTCGGTCTGTGACCAGTTACACATCACTCCCCTTGTGTCGTTAACCTTTTTGTATAAATATTGATGAAATACAGTCAAACTTGAAGTCTTGAAGTTACTCACCGAGTGGTCACACGTTCTTCTGGACCAATAGGCTGGCTCCTTCTACTAGTTATTCCAAAAGGAATGAGACAATGGAATGGGTTGAACTGATTATTAAATCATCCGTTTGTGGGTCACAGATCCGCACGATAACATTTGGGTGAGGAATAGCACACCGCAAGTTACCACCACAGTTTTAAATAACCCTGTAGGTGTGTGCTCCCACCGAATAGACATGTTGAAAAATAGTCAAATACACGGCAAGTAAATGACACCGGAAGTGACGTTCAGCCACCGGACGTACTCGTCTATATATGTATAAGGTATAATATAAAAAAGTAATTGAAACAATTGATGTATTATTAAACATAAGTTAATTGGGAGGGTTAGAAACCAAACTAAAAGTACAAAGTAAATCATGTAATTTGGATAAAGTGGACTTTACTGCTTTGGGCAAAAGTAATGTGTTAGATTACTAGTTACTGGGAAAAGTATCAAAGTAAAGTTACCGACATCAGTGCCCGTCAATATCGTGGTGGCGTCCGTGGCTCACACACATAAACACACAAACACAAACAAAGCACACACCAACACACACAAACCAAACACACACAAACAAACACATACACAAA
>OMKY01057797.1:0-10144 GCA_900302395.1 Bregmaceros cantori | reverse complement strand
GCAATCGGGAGTATCGGGATGGCACTACGGTGTTGTGGTGCCATGTCTGCGCTGCACGGCTAGCAGCAGCAGCCGTGCAGCATAGCCCGTGGTCCGAGGAACACCGCCGTGCAGCGCAGACATGGTACAAACTCAGACGCGGACGGATGGAAAGGGGGTTGAGAGCAGAGAAGTGGACGGAGGACGATCCCCGGACAACACTCGTAACCAACGAACGCGGAGCCCCCGGCTTGTTCTCCGCTGCCGCCCCCGAACGAGCTGACCACAACACGGCCACACCAATGCGGCACCTACTTTACAACACGCAAGCTATAGCAGTGAAAATTATACTTAAAAACTATATTTAATTTCATTTAATAAATAAACCACACATCTATCTAATGGCATGTTGCCCCCTACTGCCCAAATGATGCATCGTACAGGCGCACAGACAGTAAATGACTAACGCCGCATGCAGCGCGAGTCCCTGTCTTCCGGAGGTGGTATCGGTTCATGGTATCGGTTAATGTTGGACGAGTACGAGTACGAGTACTCAAGTTGGTATCGGGGCCGATGCCCGATACCGGTATCGGTGCATCCCTAGTTGGCATGTTCACGGGTGGCGTCAATCGCGCTACTCAACGAGCACTTGCATTGATAATGGGTTGTCACACATACTGCTAAAAAGTACTATTTTTTGTACCACTACAGCGATCTCTGAGTGCTTCTAGTTATTAAATGTGTTGCCGATTAATTATATAAAATCGATCAGTCAACTAATCGTTACAGCCATAATTTGAACACACAGTTGGGGATATTCCACCCCAGTCGTTACGTACCCGTCCCGGCAGCGCTGCCAACACCGTTCCGAGCTGCGTCGCCCTCCGTGGGCTGGAACCGCTTGCACGCCGTGAGGATAGACACGTCACACCCAGTCTTTTGGCTGTAGGCTTCCGCCGCGGAAAGCAGAGCCATCCAGGTCTCTTTGTGGTTGTCAGGGATGTCAACTTCGGAGGTCTGTGTGATGCAAGCCATGATTGCAGACGCCGGATACCGTTTCTTCTCCTTCCCGTCTCCCAAGAAAGTCTTTTTTTCAAAGCACGCGCGTTCGTTTCAAGTCTAAATCAGCGTTACACTGCTGGACAAGTTATGCATTCTAGGCGACGGCGTGCACGGTTGAATGCAAGCACTGGGCGACTGTTCAGGGTGCGGTTGATATGCAACTTTTGAAATCTTGAGGGAAGTCAGGAGAAGAGAATCTGTTCCAGCCTGCTGGTGCTTCCTGTGAAGAAACAATCAAAAAGCATAAGTATCTGCGTATTTGAATATTAATGATTTATTTTATTTTAATTTTGAAGTTATTTTTGGGGGCGCAAGAGCAACTTTACATCGTTATAGACAGGCTTAGTATGAAGAGGGGGATGGGCGAGAGAACAGCTCTCAATCTCACGACAAAAGTGTGCGCTGTGAACACCAAGCCACAGGCACAAGAGTGCATGGGGCTGGATGAAGCAGCAGTACACAACCATGAAGCTTGTCGCTTTTGCTGGATGCCCCAGGGGAAATCTTAAAATACAACAACACCAGTAAACCTGACTGGGGTTACACATAGTCATGACATCCATTTTTATCTTTAAATGAATTAAAAACAGCTTCGCAGGACGTGGTTTGGACATGTGGTTTGGAACAGGCAGAGAGCAATATTTGCCAAACATTGTCCATTTCAAAGTGTTGATTTATCCATGGTAAATGCCATAAATTGCCAGCAGATGGCATCCTAACTACTTCCATTGTATTTGCCATTTTGCCCGTATATAATGACAGTGACGTGGTAAGGTACACCACTTAACCGTACGCAATACGTATACTTCACCGTACAGGATACTACTCTGCTGCCGCCGGCAAGCCGTAACGTCGAGTGCAACAGCCCGTGACTCCACTGCAAATTCAAACAAATTCAACTGAGCTCTTGTAAGCGAGAAAACACGCTTAGAAGGGGCGCAGCATTATGCCCATGTCTCCACAGAATGGTCCGAGGGGCGAGGGGACACATGGGACCAGCTCGCGATCAGGTACGAAAATTTCTAACGGTACCATCGTCCCGGAGTCGTAGAGACACAATTTAAGCGTGTAGATGCATATGTATCTTGAATCGTCCAGGTCCTCCTGGATGCAGTGGAACCAGGGCTCGAGTGCAACTCTTCAGTCAGGTTGATCTGCTAAAATCGGTGACAACACTTGCTTGTAGTGCACAAGTAGAACCAAAGCGTGGCAGAACGTTTCATTTGAGGAACTGGATTTGCCCCCTGATGGACAAAATTGAACAAGTGCCCTCGTGTCAGAGAACACTCTGGAACTTTGGGCCAGCACCATATCAATTATTAAGAGACGAGAAACGGACCACACAGGTGCTCCATGGCTGGCACCCATAGTCAGTGCCGGACTGGCAGTAAGGCACACGAGCATTTGCCTATAGTGGCTTGACAGGATCATTATCAGTCCCGTAATCTGGTTGACCGGCTGAGACTGAAGACTTTGCAACCAGCTCTTCACCATTCACATGGTGTCACGCAGCTTGCACCTTGTCCACTCTTGGATGTTATCTTCCTATCGCTTTCTCTGTCTTCCTCTCCTACTTCCACCTGACACTGTGCCTTGAAGGATTGTTTTTGAGAGTCCTTGGGATCTCGTGACATGTCCGTACCCTTTTAATTTTATTTTTTTGACTGTGGTTAGTAGATCTTCATATGGTACAGTACCGTACAATGGCTTGTTTTATTCTGGCTTTCACTTCTTCATTGGTGACTTGTTCTCTATACGAGATGCCAAGGAGCCTGCGGAAACATCTCATCTCTGTGGCCCGAATTCTTCTCACTAGTTTTGCCGTTGGGGTCCATGTCTCACAAGTGAGAACATCAGTCTGATCTTCGAGCTGATGGAAATATTCTTGTCCCCCAAAATTGTCCATAGTTTTGCTAGAGCCACTGATGTTTGTGCATTCCTGCCAATGACAGGAATAAGGGTTTTAAATACCTCAACAGTTTCGGTCGCAATTCCGCGACCTTCATCAGGAGTGGCATGCAGTTGGCATGGTGCTTCACAGCTTTATCACTTCCTTGAGGGTGTGGTCAGACTGGTTTTCCCGCCAATCTGACCATGCTTCCCCTACTATTCTGCATCGGCCCCGGATGCCATTGCAGAATAGAGTCCCAAATGCCTGACAGGGTGTAAGCCCCTTCATTCCTGATGCTGGGGTTCTTGCGACGCCTCTTAATCTCTAGTGCTTCTTTGACCAATCATTGATATTTGTTGCTCTCTGTTGAGACAATCCTTGCGCTGCCCCAGTCCATGATGTGGTTATTCCTTTTGCAGTGATCAGATACGGCTGACCTGAGGTTGGCATTTATTGCTACTTCGCCGACGTGAGACGCCCCGCCGTTTCTTTTTCGCATTCTCTTTGGTGTTCAATTCTTCTGGTTCTAAGACTCCCCGTTTCTCCAATGCAAGCTTTATTGCACGTTCCACACATGATTTAGTATGTTGTGATGCATTTCTTGTCTTGTGGTATTTTGTCTTCGGGATGTACAAGATATAGTCTAGTGAGTTTTTTTTGTGTTGTTTGATGGCTACCGTGACGTTGTGCTTCGTCATTGCACTCTGTATGTGTTCTGTCACTCCCTTCACACATGGAACGGTTTACCCGAAACTGTTGTGGTATTTGAAAACCTTATTTCTGTCATTTCAATGAACGAGTAATTGATTAGTACATGGTTTGACAGAGTGAACACCAGTCACAGAGGCCTGTACATTTTTCACGATGTAGAATATAAAATAATATAAATATAAAATAACATTTAAAAAGAAAATAGACAAATGGAAGCGGGTGTGGTCCCTTATTTTATGGATTCTGCTGCATGCACGTTTACAAGTAACAACAATTATGGCCTCGGAACGATCGTGAAAGTGAATGCAATCCCCTATTTCAGCCAAATCTAGCTGTAATGTAATTCCATATTTTAAAATCTAATTGCAAGCGACTACAGTTACCCATTTCTGTAACCAAATTACATTAAGTTGGTTACATGTAATCCGTTACTTCGCAGCCTGGCTGCACTGTTACTGTACCAACGATCGGACACTGCTCGCCCCGTGCAGGGAGCAGACCCGTCTGCTGCAGGATCGCCTGGTCCGCGGCCATGTGCGTCCCACTCGCCAACGCAATCTTTGCAACAACAACAACAACAGCAACAACAACACAAGCGTCGTATTTGTTGATCGCGATCCACACGATCCCCGTGAGGTTTGTTTGTTCACCGTCGGCTCAGCTGATCACACTTCGCCACCTCCATTTTCTAAGCTTTCACAAAAGGCACACACACACAGCGCACTGTTGACCCGATCCGCTCGCTGCTCGCCCCCCACCAGCAACCCTCCTCCTCAACAAGTCTTACTTACGGTGAAGCCGTGTGGAAATCAAACGGGTTCGATCGGCTTGACAGGTATTGTTCCTTCGTTGTTGAAGCTTGTCAAGCCCCCCTCCCCGTCTCCTGATTTCTGCTCTCCGCCTGCTGCGGGACTCCGACGTCGGCTGTTTACAGACGTCCAAATCCGACGCACGCAGCCGACGTAACGGAGAGGCGGTACTTGTGTATCGGCCGCGCCTACCGGAATAAAATATTGACCCCTTACTGTTAAAAATGATTCAAGATTCAATATCCAATATTTATTTTAATTCGCTACACTGCATAGACATCACTTCGAACATTATTATTTTTTACACACAGTGCACACACATGGAACATTATTATTATTATTATTATTATTATTATTATTATCATTATTATTATTATTATTATTATTATTATTATTATTATTATTATTATTATTTAAAAAAGAAAGGGATTGTAAGGGATTGCATCACTTTTTAAATATGATTTCAGTGTGTCTCCTGTAGATAAGGAGTTGGTTAGACCACCAATGGCCTGAGTTTGAATTAACCGTGCATGTAATTTTCTATTACAGGCAAAAAAAAACAAACTTGGATTTTCTTACAGTCCGCTGCGCCTTATAGGGTGGATTTCCCTAATGTGGGCCCTTTTTTGCAGCTTCCTAATGTGGGACAGTCAGTTTCCTAAGGTAATTCAGTTTTTAATTCTCTTTAAACTATGAGAAAGATAACTTGTTATTATACTTCATTGTGCTCAACCCTCATTATTTTATTCTATGTTATTTTATTTGATGTATTTGTTTTTGCCTACATTAGCGAGGGGATCCTTTGAATTTCCCCTCAGGGTCAATAAAGTATCTATCAATTGATCTATCTATCTATCGATCGATCGATCGATCGATCTGTCGATCGAAAGCAGCCATCCCATTGGTCCAGATGAACATGCAACCACACTGTTGAATAACTTGAAGTCGTATTTTGACTGTATTTCATCAATATCTATGTAAAACGGTGAACTTAGTGGGGTGGATAATGAACAATTGGTGACAGAGTGAGCTGTACTAAGCGGATTTTGAATCGGTGTGCGTTTTGTGTGACAACCTCAGCCACTTTGGTCCACTCCGATGACTTACGCAGCTCTTGTCAGCCTCCTGTTTCGGGCACGTACACTATATAAAACGAAGTTTAAAAACCACTTCCAATGAAGTGAGAATGATTAGAATGGAATGAATGAATGGTGTTGTTGGCGGAGTGGTTATGGACACCGCACCTAACGCACCCCCATTCATGTTAATGGCGCTGTGCCTACCGCAGCGTCCCCAGTGCCACCAGTACACCTTTCTCTCATTGGCTTGTCTTGCGATGTCTACCCTGATCTCTTCGACACAGTTTCCGACTAATCCTATCGCATAGAAAAAAGGAAAGTTATCAAATTTAGTTACATCTGAAATAAAGCAGTCAGTAATCTAACTTAGTTACTTAGGAGTAGTTAGTAATCAGTAGTCAGATTACTTTTTATGAGTAACTCTGGCGACACTCAGGGCATGTTTAACCAAAAAAAGCCCAGACAGGATTACATTCGTTTAGTTCTCTTCCAGGTCGATGTAGTACTACAGATCTAGGACTAGGTCATATTATTATTATCTTCTCCTTCTTGTCGTTTAACGGCGATCAACACTTGACTAAGCAGGTCATTCACGCCTACTCTGTTTTGTCAGCCTAGCTCTACAACCACTGGTGGTCTAAGGGGCTGTTTACTCTACAACGAATCAAAAACGTTTTTTTAAATTTGTTTTTAAAACAGATTTTTTTAAGATCTGCGTCCACACACAGGGGGGTCTGTCCTGGAGAAAACGATTCTGGGAGACGCACAAGCATGCGCAGTCCTCCTACCTCACCCGCCCACACGTCCCTCACCAGTCCCCACCGCTGTCATCCTTTAGCGCGAAAACATGCATTGTGAGGCAGACGTTAGATGGATAATGAACGGTTGGGTAGTTGTGAAAAATGTTAACAAGGCTCTTCTTCTTTTGTTGTTTAATGGCCAATGACACTTGTCTATGCAGTTCAACATCGCCGGCTTTACAAACATTTCAGAGCAAGTTGCTTTTCACAGCTTAGGTAAGGTGAGGCGACTTTATTCATAGCCGAAGGTAGATTTGCTTGCCAATAACAGCATGATCTCACAGACAGAAACTCACAGTGCCACAGGACATTGTCAGACAGATACAAACAATGGATAAAAAACACACAAAAGCAACACAAGTCCTCCAGTGTGAGCCATTCAGTGCCCTGATGGCAGAGGGGACAAAGCTGCACCTGAACCTCTTGGTCAGGTGCAGCTATGCCCTTAAGGCGCTGGGCGCCAGTCCCAGGAAGAGCCACGAGTAAGAAATGCTAATGCTAACGACTAGCATCCGTGGCTCCTATTATTTAAGCAGCAGGCTCCGTCTGGTTCAGCCTGCTGGCATTGTCTTGGAACCCGAGGCTGAGTAACACCTTTTACCTAACCTAGTGGTTAAATAACTCTGCCTCCACCATGCGGTTATGGTTTTCTGCCGACAGGCGGGAGTTAACGCTAAAGACGCTCTTTCCGCTCTCACCTGTTCTATCAGAAAACTGTGACTAGCGACTCTAAACACTCCGTAGTCCCTTCTCCAATACTTTATTGGAGAGGGGCCGGCTACCAATGATTATCACACAAATACACTCTTACGAATTCCATCTGTGTGTATGAGGCTAGCTGGTTCGCGCGGAATCGCATCTACGGTTTGTCTGCCTAGAGCTAAATTATTCTCGAGTCCAATCTTTACTCACGTCCGGCCAGTATCTCTGGCATACTGTGAGAGTTCCAGAACACTCTCCCTTGGGCTTAATGCCCAGTTGGCATTGTATCCTTTAACATGCATCCACACATCGAAACTCCCATATTGCATGTTCAATGGTAGTTGTAAACAACTACCAGCAGGACCCTAACATGCAGGCAGTTTATACCTACGGCCTAAGGGGAGAAGTTGGAATTTACTGTGTAGTGGACGAGTCGGATAATTTACAATTGCCGCAGCTATTCTTCTTACAGTGAGACCCCACAATGCCCAGTCTTCTTCTTCTTCTTCTTGTCGTTTAACGGCGATCTTCTTCTTCTTCTTGCCGTTTAACGCCGATCGACACTTGACTAAGCAGGTCATTCACGCCGGTTTTACAAAAATTACAGAGCAGGCTGCTTTCACAGCCTACTCTGTTTGCGATCGGTCGACACTCGATCCTTCCTTCTTGTCGTTTAACGGCGATCAACACTTGACTTAAGCAGGTCATTCATGCCGGTTTTACAAAAATTACAGAGCAAGCTGCTTTCACAGCCTACGATCGACACTCGACTAAGCAGGTCATTCACGCCGGTTTTACAAAAATTCCATAGCAAACGTGGGAAACAATCTTCTTATTGCCTATATGACATCATTTCCATCAAGGCTTTTATGAGTTATGGTGACTCGGCTTATGAGTCGTAGACAAGTTGGCGGGTAGTTCCGGTAAAAATTCTACCCTGAATATGACTTCCGGTGCCATCAACTTGCCGTTTTGTGACTTATTTGAACTCGTCTATTTAACTTATTCAGTGACAAAGACGCATTATCACGTCATTTAACCTTTTATCAAAGAAAAAGAATAAATAAATGCGGGCACAGTACTGATTGTGTCCGGCAGGCGGCGCTATATGCCGCATCATATAGCGTCGCTTGGGGGACAGAATCGGCACTGAAGCCGCGTTTATTTCTTGTTGTTTGTAAGAAAAAGCTCAAGACACATCTCTTTGATCTAGCTTATAACTAGGATGTTACTGTCATCGGTACATCAGCCAACTGTATTTGTTTGCGTGTGTGTCTGTGTTTGTGTGTGCGCGAGTGTGTTTGATTTGGGAGGCTGTGGGTGACGTTGTTCTGTTCAATGTTCTGTTTCTGTAAAGCACTTTGTGTTGCTCTGCATGAAAAGTGCTGTGCAAATAAATAGAGTTTGAGTTTGAGGGGAGAGAGATTAGTACATGCGGGACACCTGGCAGCTAGCAGGACAGGTGGAGCAAATTGAGGCTGATCAGTGACTGCAGTTAGGCAGGGGGGGAGAGAGAGAGAAATACACAATTCACAGAAATACAAAGAGTTTGAGAATACTCCTGATGAGGCAGCGATATCTCTGAGGAAAGAAAAGGGAATGTGCCTTAATAGCAGCACAATATGTGTCAGACTGTGAACGACTGAGGGACAACCAGAGAGAGATGAACCTTCATGTTTGCTGGTAGGAAGACGAATTGCTATTACAGTACGGATTATAGAAATGCTGTACACCTATACAATACAATGTACAATATGTATATTACAATACAATACAATGCATTGCAATGTATGATGCTCATTACCATACCAATAAAGCCATATTTGATTTGATTTGTTAGAGAGAGAGAGAGAGAGAGAAAAAGGTTCATGGCGCGGCTGGTGACCCGTGGCACAGCGGGTTAAGACAGCTGCCCCAAGCCAGCCCCATATATATTCTTGTTGCTGTGGCTTAGATCACAGCGCATGCAGTGCCGCGAGATCGCGTCACCTCGCGGTCATGTACTACACGTCTGCTCGTCCCCACCCTCTCTTCCCACTAACGCTGTCTTACTGAAATGTAACTTGTAGAGCCACGCCTCCATTATCCTGATTGGCTAGAAGCTGTGACATCATCGGATGTCCCCTCCCATCTGTGGCTGTGTCCGAAATCGCTCCCTATCCCCTACTCCCTATCCCCCATATAGTGTACTCACTTATACTGCACTCAACAGCAACGGCCGAGATTTCGGACACTAGGGATGGTGCCATCAAAATGATTATACAATATAATTATAAAAAATATAATTATAACATTCAACAATCGTCAGAAAAAGACAAAATAACTTACATTCATAACTATTTGCCGCAATCTGTCGCTATTTCCTCCCGCCGTGTCATTTTTATTAAGTTTAGGCCATTTAAAAATGTCTCACAATGCATTATGGGTTTTATTGCTCCGTCTAGGTTACATCCGATGCACACTACTTTTTGCGGTGCATTGTGGGATACTTTCAGTGCACTATATAGGGTACATAGAGAATTCGGACACCCCTACAAAATAGCGTGCACCACATATAGTACACTATATGGGCGATTTTGGACACAGCCAGTGATACTTCCTGACAATGGGTGTTCGGCTTGTTCCTGCTTTAGCTTATAGCCAGATATGGGCAGAGTAGCCATAAAAATTACTTAAGTAAAAGTGTTGTTACCTCAGCAAAATATTACTCAAGTAAAATTAAAAAAGTATTCCACAAAAAAGTTACTTAAGTATTGAAAGTACTGAGTACCTTTCAGTAAAAAAACAAATTCTCTTTTCAAAAGTAATTGAATGCCCCTCATTGATTCCCAGGAATCACCCTGCTTTTCATATCCTCATGGAAGAAGTAATGTGTGTAATATTAGAGAGAGAAAGAGCCCGAGAGAGAGAGAGAGACAGAGAGAGAAAATGCCCGAGAGAGCGTCCGAGAGCCCAACAGTTCCCAACGGGTGTCGCTAAAGACCAAGTTAATGTAACTAGTACTTTTTACTGACATTTCAGTGAAAAGTAATTATTTTTCACCTCAAATTTACTCGAGTAAAAGTAGAAAGTAATTTGTGAAAAATGTACTCCAAAAGTTAAAAAAAGTAC
>OMKY01057796.1:0-11474 GCA_900302395.1 Bregmaceros cantori | reverse complement strand
TCGCTGTGAGACGGAACTTGCTGGAGGGGTTTGGCAAAGGTGACAACATATATGTAGTAATAAGTTCTGTGTGAGTGTGAGGTGGGGCGGGTGTTTAAGTGTGGGTGGAGGGCGTTACGGACGCTGGCGGTCTGACAGTAATGGCACTTGTTTTTCAACATCTGTCCTTGATAAGCTCACTGCAGCTCACGCACATCGTCTGAGAACTCTGCAAGTGATGAAGGATGGGCTGGAACCGTGGAGTGAACACTAACACCACTCAGACCTTGTCCATACTAGACTAAAACAAAACGACAGCGGGGAAATTTAAGATGTGCACAAGAGCCCTGCGCGGGACTGATTTTCCCGTCCCGCCCGCTCCCGCAGTGTTCAGTCCCGCGCCCGCCCGCGTCCCGCAAAAAATTGTAATTTTAGTCCCGCTCCCACCCGCAACTAAAATAGTTTGTCCCGCACCCACCCGCAAATCCCGCAGGATTCCGAGTTCCGAGTCGGAACGGGGTCGGCTTTGGGCAATAGGCGAACGTCGGAAGTCGGAACTTCCGTTAATTCACCACTCTTTAGACCAGCATTTACTTCTGAAGTATGGTATATTTTTCCACTAGATGAGCTCTGCTGAGTCTCCTGAGTCATGATCGGGAGAGCAGAGCCGAACACGGAGGAGCAGAACGGAATCTGATTTTTTTTTTTTTTTTATTGTACACATCCGCAACTTTATTTAAAATGTAAACGAGCAGCGCGACCAGGAATGGTAGGCGTTAGATCGGAATCGGATACAAACGCTATAAGTATCCGATCCAAATAGGTCGAAGAGAAGCCGCATGCCGGCGGAGACTTGCGGAGCTAAAATAGTTATATATATATATAACTTTTAAAATTTTTAAATGTTTTTAGTTTGCGGGACTGCGGCTTAATTCCGCTCCCGCCCGCACCCGCAGTGTGCTCGCTGCGTCCCGCCCGCACCCGCAATGAGCTTTCAATATTTGTCCCGCGGGACAAATAGAGCCCTGCACTCCCGCGGGAGTCCCGCGGGAGTGCAGGGCTCTAGTTGGGAGCACGACTGTAAATTGCTAATTTTGGTCACTGCCTGGATATGAGACACCGGCATACAGCTAAAAAATGAAGGGGGAATTCATGTGGTGTGTATATTATCAGAATATGCTTGTACTATTTTTTTTTTCTCTCCCCCTGTGTCCAGGAACTGGTGTCTGGTTTGGACACTTGGAAGGAACGAGAGAAGATGATGTGTTTGGAGATTGAGCAAAGAGTCACAGAGGCCACCAAACTACTGCATGAGAGGTTACGACTTTTATCATATCCCCGAAACGCATAGCGTTGAGGATGTCATGGTTTAGTGTAGGGGTGCAACGGATCAACCCGTTCGGATCACGTGTGGTCCGCGGTCCGCACACGTGTACCGCGAACCACAATAATAATAATAAAAATAAAAAGGCACATGCAGTAGCGCTTTCTGTCCGCCAGATGGAGCCACAGCGACGGAGATGGTGTTCTCCATAGGACATTTACACAGAGATGTGCAATGAAAATGGGTGTTATTGCACTTTAACTTCTTCTCCATGTTGTTTAGGAAGATGAGGATGTGCATTATTGCGCCTTATGTCTTTATGTCATTTTTTAATGTTAAAAATAAGATATATCTATATGAAATGTATTTCATATTTTTTGTTTTAATAACCAAAAGAGAAACTTATGTTTATTTTTGTCTTTTTTTTTTTGCGATAATCCGAAAAATCCGTGAGCTCTGAGCCGAGGATCGGTCCGATCCGTGAGTATCTTGATCCGTTGCACCCCTAGTTTTGTGTGTGTCGCTGCGCAAGGTCCTTGGTGTTAACACGATAACATTTGAACAGATTTGGTGTGTCTAGCGGAGGTTCTTTTAGAGGCTTTCTTAATGACTGAATTCAACACGGTCGAATTTCTGATTTGGTCCACAACTCCTGACCCTAACCCAAATTTATTTTTGCTTAGGGTTTTCTGGGATATACCTTTTAGCACTTGAAACGACTAGTTTTAGTCCACTAGTTAGTAACGGCCAGGACTGCAACTATTATTTTAATATTCCATTAGTTATCAAATTTATTTGATTACTTGACCAGTTCTAAATAACCAAAATATTAAGACAGAGCAACAATTAGAAGAGAATTAATTTCTCAACTTGAAATGTAGACCAATTTGGTTTTTCATATCGAAGTCCATTGAAAACCCTAATTCTAATTTGTTAATATGATAAATATATTTTTTTGCATTAACCAATAAATGTAAGATACTTACTGAAACCAAGTTATTACAATAAAATTATACCATAATATATGGATTGCTTTCTTTATAATCATGTTTTAATGATTGTCATATTTTCAGGAATTATTCTTTCCAAATGGAGTAGCGTCAGCATACAACCTCCGATAATAGTTGAATGCGAAAACCGCTGCCCGAACTCTGAAATAACGACGCTCTCCTTTCTCCCCACAGCAAGGCTAAGCTACTGAAAGATCAGACCTCCCAGTCCATTGTCTGCAAAGAGGAGCAGCAGTACATGAAGGAGGTCCAGGCCGACTCTGCAGCTCTGAGAGCCGCCATGGAGGTCGGCCGCCAAGCTCAGCTTCATCAACAACGCGTCGGCGATCTCTCAAAAGTAGGGTTGGACGAGATCCACGTTTTCATACCACGTTGTTGTCATTTTTTGTCAGAACATGGCCTAGGTTGTCTAGGTTAGAAAACAACAATAAAACGGAATTCTCGTTTTTCTTGTTTTTGGCAAACTAGGCCCATGTTAAAAAAAAACTAGACTCTCGTTATTGGCAGGGAAAGAGTTAACATTGATAATAGTGATTTTTCTGGTCTGGTTTCAAGTTATATGGGTGAATAAAGACCAAAGGGTGAGGTGTGTCTACTTAATTACAAGAACGGACACCATTTGCAAAGTTTGGAACATGAAACTTCTAGTTTTTCTTTTTTACATATTTTGTCCTTTTTCTTCAAGAAATCAGGAGCAGATCGAAAACCGAGATTTCGAAGACACAAATTGGGATTTTATTTTTTGGCAAAATCGTACAGCCCTTCTTGCATCATGTACTGACGCCATCAACCTCATCATGCTTCATATAATCGGGAATACTCCGGCACGACACTATCCAGTCACGTCAGAGCATGCAGCGTATCAGTGTGTGCTTGTTACGTGTATATTATTCACCTGCTGAAACCCGCCCCACAAGAATGTTGAAACGAGACATATCTGCTATAAATAATTTGACTAGTAGTGCGACTCGGCTATTGCTTACAATTGTTGAGAAGTGATAATTCATGAAATCCACAGTTGAAATGCTGTTGAGGCATTACGGCATGTTAATTAATGAACTGATGAATTATTTTAATGAACTGATGAATTATTTTATTGTTTCTATGATTGTGTTAATGTTCTGCTGTTTGCCTGTGTTGGCTGCATGAAGGGTGTCACTTTCGTTGTTGTGGTGACTGTGACAATGACGATACATATTCTATCTAATCGATCTATCCATCGATCGATCTAGCTATATCGTTTTTGATTGCTTTACTCCTCGTACTCGAGGGGTAAAGCAATCAATAACCGATCTGTTTTGATTGGCGCTGTTATGACAAGCGGCGTTGTTTTCGGGCTCCGTTCGGAGACTGATCAGGTCAGTTCAGTTGTAATTAATGAATCTTCCACGTATCATGTGCGTAGATGATCGACATCCTGAATAAGCCTGTGGACATGGAGAGATTTGAACAAGTCACTCGGCAGTTCAAAGCTGGACTGAGACTACGGTAGGTCAGGTTTTAT
Organism: Bregmaceros cantori; assembly: GCA_900302395.1. Classification (NCBI taxonomy): domain Eukaryota; kingdom Metazoa; phylum Chordata; class Actinopteri; order Gadiformes; family Bregmacerotidae; genus Bregmaceros; species Bregmaceros cantori. The sequence goes on along the minus strand of OMKY01057796.1, from coordinate 7,657 downwards.
TTTTTTGTTGGTTTCTTGCTACTTTTTATTTTACAGTTTTCAAAAATGGTGAAAAACATGGAAAGAATAAACTTAGATTAATAATAAAGGGTAAATAAAGATTTCCTCCAAACCAATATGGTGAATAAACAAGAAAGTAAGAGGGTAAGTGGGGGAAAATACACAGTCCTGTCACAAGATCTGAGATCTGTGACAAGATCCACGTTATCGGTTCCGGACCGACGTCCGATATCCCGACATTGTTCGATCCCTATTTCAAAACTATTATTATTTATTTCGTACCATGTATACATTTTTGTATTAAACCATGGTTCAAGTGATTGTACAGCATGCATGGTGTAGTCCATTCCATGCACACTTCCTCTTCCGGAACTAATCAATGTTGAGTGAATGGAATTTGGCACTTCTTGGCATTCTAGAGTTTATTGTTGCCATTGTTCAGTGTTCCATTGTGTTAAATCATTTTTTTTTCTTCAGATGACAGTGCATTCTAACAATTTCAATTTTGCTAATTTTCAATCTCCTCTATTTTTGCCACACACACATCTTGGTAGATGTGTGGTACGAACAGGTTGTCTCAAAGATGCTCTCCAACTCAGAATGGGACGTCCCACACCGTGAGCCCCACACACATACTTTGGAGATTCTTTACTTAAGTTAAGTGTCGGTATGTTTAATTAAAACGATAATAAAGGTATAGCCATTCATCTCTGTCTGGGCGGTAGATTGTAGGCTGTTCCTGATTGCCCCAATCAGAGCACTGTTTACAGTTGAGTTTACCTTTAGAGTTTGGTATAGACAACGCAAAGCGTGAGCGGAGTTTGGTTGTCATGCCTCCACGCCGCTTGTCCCACCTACTGCGCTGTGACTGGATAACACGATTTGTCCTCATTATCCAGGTGGAGAGGACCAGCCCAGCCAGGATAGGACCGATAAAACGGAGATCCTGGAAGTCTGAGAAAGTCAAACACTGAGTGTGCGTGCTTGAGGCAATGTTATAAAAATGTTCAGGTCGTGTTAGGTGTCCTGCTAGTGGTTTTGCTAGGTGCTTTAAAGTAAGAACGAAGAAATACACTAGTCTAATGTAAAAATGTACATTTTTCAAAATACATTTTGTAATATCTGATGACATTTTAATGTCCCGTTGCTTAAAATCTTTCGTAGAGCTGTAAAAATGTACCAATGTTATGTGTTGTGTGTTGATTCATGTCTATCTTTTGTTGTAGCTAATGTGTCGCTGGGCATGCTCCATTGGGTGGTGATCAGCAAACTCTTGAGGCCAAACCACTTCTATGTTCAGCATGTGGCCCAAGGCAAAATGGCTCACGATTTATCTCGTCGTTTGCAAGCATTCAGTAGTGAAGAGAGCAGCTACTTCACTGACACTGACACTGACACACTGACCAAAGGTAGTGATCATAGACTGTATATAAATAGTGATATTATTCTTATGTCTGCTTTGACCATTTTAAAGATTCTGAACACAATAGCTTATCATGTGGATATGATTTCTACTTTCTAGAAAAGAATGTGATTAGAATTTTCTACGTTGTAAAGTCTTGGCGTCTTTGGCAGTAAGTGTGTTTTCTGTAGGATTCTGAGGAAGAGTCAATAAATACCAAAATATTTTGCTTTGTCTGTTTAATTATGTCAAGCATGTACTTTGCCAACCCCCATTTGTATGATGGTGTCACAACACATTACGTTCATAACCCTCGACTGTATATCACTTTTAACCACCCGGTGTACATCACGTTGTACGTTGGCCATCAATGCATGCAGGCTGCCTGGTGCTGGTCAGTCACCAATCTGCGTGGCACCGGGGGAGAGTAGTCCAGCTCTGGCAGACGAGTGACCTGGAGGTTGAGACATCCTCCATCCTCCTCCTAGCATCCACTCACATCGTCCTTCCTGATTCTGGAGCAGAGGAGACCATCAGTCTCAACAGGTACTGACTTGAGGGCTGTGATGAACTAGCGCACACATTTCTTTTTTGTTTAACTTATTATTACCTGCGTTTTTGGTTGTGTTTGTCTGTCCCCAGGATAACTGAAAAAGTTATGCACGGATCTGGATGAAATTTTGTAGTTGTTGGAAATGACCAACGGAAGAATTGATTAAATTGCATTTCTGTAGCCTATAAATAACATAATCATACTTCATCACCAACTTACCGATATATCGCTGGGCGCTTACCCTGGTCACGTGACCAGCCATCCAGGTTGCGAGGGCTGCTGGGTAGTGTAGTTGGAATGTTCGCCGGTGGTGTCAATCGCAATCGCTCTACTCTACGAGTATGAGCACTTGCATTGTTAATAGTTTGCCACACATACTGCTAGCACTAAAAGTACAATTTTTTTGTATTCATGGGTTCATGCAGGGTCTAAGAGTGTGTTTAAAAACACCCACACTTTCATTGCAGATATAAAATTTAATTCACTCAAGTCTTAAATTAAATTGCATGTGCACCAGAGGTTCCAGTGTGCGCTCCCCCTCAAATAAAGCCTTCATTTCCATGCTCTGCATCTTCAAGTGTTCCATCCTCTGCTCAAACATGTTGAATATATGTTTTTAGCTTATTTCACTCTTTTCCACTCAGGAGAGGAAGAAAAGTTTGATGGGTTCAGTGACGAGGAGTAAAGCAATCAATAACAGTTCTGTTTTGTTTTTCCGTTATTATGACAAGCAACGTTGTTTTCAAGCTCCGTTCAGAGACTGATCAGATCAGTTCTGTTCAGTTTAACTATTAATTTCACTAAATGCCCGCGGCTTATAGGCTGGTGCGGCTTACATAACTATTGTTTTGTTAAAAATGACGGTGGTGCGGAGGTGCGCTCATTGGTCCGGTAAATACGGTAAATGTAAGTTCCAGATGAATTGGCTTGTTCTTTATGGTTAGGGCTCTTGCCCTAACATACTAACCTAGTATGTTAGTCTGTGCACTCTTACCCTAGTATGGTAAGAGTGAGTGACTCAAGCCATTTTCCATATACTCATGGCAGTTCATTGTAAGTGAAGGCACACAGTTATGAAATCACGGCATGGGTTCTATGCCTCAATGTCTATCAGCTTGTAACAGACTAAAAATAACCATTGCGGCTAGGGGTGCTCCGATCACGTTTTTTTGCTCCCGATCTGATCCTGATTCTTTGATTTCACCGATCGGCCGATCCCGATCCCCGATACAGAGTCCCGATACAGAGTTCTGATCTTGCCAAAATTGGCAGTACCCAAACAATTTGGCACGATTGTCAATTTAATTGTCATTTGGCTGCCCAACTAATTTACCGATCCTGATCGGGACAAAATCACGAGTCCCGATCCTTGGAAAAAAGTCTGATCGGCCCCTGATCACCGATCTGAGGATCCGATCGGTGCACCTCTAATTGCAGCCCTTTTAGTGGATGGTTGCAACGGATAAATGTCAATTCAATTTTTTAGTTTGTGGTCGACTGACGTGTTGTTGCTTACAGCATGACGGAGACTGGTGGAGACAGGCTGACGTCAGTGGACCAGCATCTGAGCAAAGTAACTGATGTGATGGGGAGAGAGCTGAAAGGATGCCCCCCCTTGGCCGTCAGGTGTTCTCTGGACCTGGTGCCTATGGATCAGGTACAGCTCTCTGTACGGTAGGGCTATTCAAAAAAATGATTTGATATCAGATTAATTTGTTATCCGATTTCTAAAAGATGTTACTCGTAAAATCTGATTTTAATATCTTCTAGGATCATGTTTCAGGTTGTCAAAAGTCACAACAACATGAGATCTGCTTTGATAAGTCACTGACTTAATTTCTGACCATTCAAATCTATGAAGTTGAAGAAAGATGCGCTGTTGTGGGGAAGTGAAGGGACGGAGGTTCTATGTAGTAAGCTTAATTGAGCGATACTCTTTGTATGTTAAGGATTAACGTTTATGAAAACTGAGAATCCTGATTGTAATTAATCATTGATACATTAGTTATTGCATTTTAGTTCTATTTTGTTTATATGCCAAGTTTATTTCATTTTGTTAACTTTATACTATTGCCTTTCTGCTATAATTGTATTTCAGTTTTTTGTTTATCCTTAGATTATATTCTTAGATTTTATTTTGTGATTTTTTTTTTCCATAATGCTCTGTAATGCTGGGAAGAGTTGGCCAGTCTAACGTCTACTGTGGTTGGGATGGTTTCAGAGAGTAATCTTTCTGTCCTTACTCTTCACGAGGAACGCAGAAGAAGATAAGAAGATCATTATTACTTAACTCATTGAATGCCAGCCCTTTTTTGGAATACTGCTAAGGCGGAACGATAAACTGTGATAGTTGATTAACCGTGGTGCTACCCCTTGCGGTTATTATACCGCAAGGCACACAGTGTTTTTTGTCTCATCTCTCTTGTCAATGATTGCGGTCCTAAAAGCCACATTAGAGCGTTTTTTTGCCGTGCGCTCCGTGTGTTTATGTGACAATATATTACACTCAGCAGCAACAGCAGCCAGTGTTTACATCGTCCGCCATGATTATCACTGCTGCGGTGCTGCCTGCTGAGCGGTTTGTGAACGAATCAAGTTAGGCAAATGACAGCGTACTTTGAACGATTTTTACAAAAAATTTAAACCTCAAACCTTGAATTTTTTGTTGTTTTTTTTAAACGGCGCTATACATTAACCATTAATTCCACCTAGTTCAGCGAGTTCAATGTTTCCAGTTCTTTAAACAAATACAATATCCACCTGCCTATATTGAAGGCATTACCAATTATCTAAGGACTGTATAAATAAATAAATTAATACTATTAGAAAGGGGTAAATTTGAATTATATTCCACGGGAATGCTACCACCACTGGCAGTCCTTTACTATGACTTATGGATTAATGTGGACACTCAATTATGGACAAAGAGTAAGCAGGTTATCATACATCCATTTAACATTTATTTAAAACAATAATACATTCATATCAATAAATTAGTTTAAATTACTATTTTGTGAAATTAATATTTCTAAATTATGCCTAAAATATTTCCTTACTAATGAATGGCAGTATTAGAACGTTCAAACTTCAAAGTCCAGTAATTCTAATGGTACCAACTACGTTGCGGCCGTTAGGTGGAGCTCATTCTCGATATGGTGCTTCAGCTGGTGCGCGAAGGAGGGCAGAGAGAGAGAGAGAGAGCGAGAGAGAGAGAGAGAGAGAGAGAGAGAGGCAACTCAGTTTCTGGCAAGCAATGACCAATTTAAAAAAAATGGTCTGCTTGACCCAATAACATCATGTGTCACCTTTTTTTTTTTTCTTTTTTTTTTTCAAAAGGTAGAAAAAGAAGACACAACAATTTGTACAACACACAAAGGTAATAATAACAAAAATGAAAAAGCATGATGATTGAGCAAGTGATCGAGCCAAATAAACGGCAGCTCTACAGATTGTTAAAGATTAAGCAATCATTCCTGATTGAGGCAAGAACATTGTTAATACACCATTGATCAATAAACATATCCAAGTTATTGACAACATTGCAATATTTAAACTCAATTCTCAACCTTGCTTTGATTAACTTCTTCATCATTACGACAACATCCTCGGACCCTGTGCCCTTAACTTTGTTCTTCCTAGACATCCAAATGGCTAATTTAGCTTGGCCAGAAATAAAATTCAATAGAACATGAATAGCTCTTCCCCTCACGGTATAATACGGACCATATATGAATATAGCAAAGGAAAAGGTCTGTTCATATCCCTGGAAAAGGAGCAACGCAAACATAGGAAGTAATCTGGGGCATAGAATAAAAAGGTGTTGTAGTGTCTCAGGCTCTGAACAAAAATGACATTTATCAGAGCTACCAGGAACTATGTGAGCTAAGTGTTTATTGGTTGTGATGGCCCCATGGACCATGCGCCACTGTCGATCACTACTGCGCTTCTCTGCAGGTCGTTTGTATAATGACCTCCAACGGCCTCTAGGTGAGAAAGAATCACCCACAATTCCCGTCCACTTCCATACTTTGACCCCTATTAGAGTCCTCCAATTTGACATTTTAACACAAGACTTGTAGATCACTTTTTCCCAGAGACTCTGGAATTCCCCCAATGACGGCGTCTCAAAAACTAGGATATCATCCCTGTTCCTTTGCCATTCCCACATATCTAATGATAAGGCCAAAGGTGGAAACACATAAATATTCGTCGTCCCATTGATCCAGAATTGTCTGGTCTTTTAAAAACACTTGACATGACTCTGTAAATGATGCATAAACATCACTAATCAATTTAGTCAATAGTCTACAAGATCGGACCTTAAGGATGCCGGTTAATTGATTAATTGGTGTCTTTAAAAGGTGGCCTATCTTGACATGTTTCGCCTCCACTAATCTGGATTTCAAACTGGCGGAAGCTAACACCGGGGAAGAAAGGAGGGTGTTACCAAACAAAGGCTCCTCTAATATCCACATTCCAGGATTTACTACTTCCTTGTGCTCAAAAACTCTAAAATAGAGAGATAACAAGGTGTTATCCCAGTCAAATCAACTGATCCTGATTGGACTAAAAACAATTGTTTGTCATACCCTAATTGACCTGCTCTCCGTAATAAAACACATGCAGAATCCAGCCACTGCGGACCAAATTCATACAAAACGTTTTTGCACGAATCAGCCGAAAAGTCAAAATTCGGGATGCAATGTCAATCACTCCTTGTCCCCCTTCTTGAAGTGGTAAGTAGAGGACAGCCGGCTTCACCCAGTGTTGACCAGACCAAAAGAAATCAACCAACGCCCTCTGAATATTGATAATAAGACCTTTAGGGGGTACAAGCACAGTCAATTTGTGCCAAAGTGATGAAGCTACCAAATTATTAATAATTAATGTTCTACCTCTATATGACAACTGTGGTATTAGCCATTTCCACCGTGCTAACCTACCCCGGACATTTTCTAATATCCCAACCCAATTTTTCTTCTCAAATTCTATGGTTCCTAAAAAGACACCCAATACTTTTAACCCCTCTTTACCCTAACTAAGCCCCCCTGGTAATTTTGGAGCCCCTTGAATCCACCTGCCTATCAAACAGCCCTCGCTTTTTGTCCAGTTCACTCTGGCTGAAGAGGCACTCTCATAAAGGCTTAAAACTTCTACTAAGCTGTCTATTTCTCGTTGAGTTTTAACAAAAATATTAATGTCGTCAGCATATGCACTGACAACCATTGGCAAGTGCTGCGTTAGGCCAGGTAAGTAAACCCCAGGCAGTCTCGCAAGCGATTTAAAAATGGCTCAATTGCTAAGGAATACAGCTGTCCTGAAATGGGGCAACCTTGTCTTATGCCTCTAGCCACTCTAATTGGACAGCTTAGCCCACCTCCGACCTTAACTAGGCAGGGTGCTTCTCTATACAATAAAGATAAAAGTGAAATATAACTTTCACCAAAACCAAAAGCTTTTAAAGTGGAAAACAAATATTGGTGGTCAACCCTGTCAAAAGCTTTCTCTTGGTCAAGAGATATGATCCCCACATCCATTTCATTCATACTGCATATATCAAACAAATCACGCATCAAAAAAAGATTGTCCATAATTGACCTTTCCGCAACACAATACGATTGGTCTCTGTGGATTAGATTGTTCATCACCCTCTTCAGTCTATTCACAAGGACTTTCGAAAGCAATTTGTAGTTGGAGCAAAA
>OMKY01057791.1:0-11691 GCA_900302395.1 Bregmaceros cantori | reverse complement strand
TAATAGAATAGAATATATAATAGAGTGGTTATAGAGCACGCCCCCGTAATATCAGCTAGCTTGTAAATGGTTATTAGGGGTGCAATGATTAATCGATTAAACTAATCGATTATGAAATTAATCGGCAACTGATGCAGTGATCAATTCATCACCAATGAGTTGAATCATTGTTATTGTCAGCAGTTTTTTATAAAAAATATGAATATGAAGAAAACTGTCATGAGCCGCTCGTCCACGGGCGGGACGCAGCGTCCAAGTTCTTCCTGGGTCAGTACTAGGTTGACAGGTTTATGTTTCTGATAGCTAGTGTGCTCCTGTGTCATCGCCTGTTAGCCAGTTAGCCGTTAGGTAACCTGAAGCTATCTCCGACTACAGGATCGACCTCTTCCAACTCCGGATCGGGCTCGTCGGTCACGGACCACCTCCCGGAGATGAGTACTCACACCAAGACTCTTTGATATGAACATTTATTGTTGCTGTGTCCAGAGACTCGCTTTACCTGTACACTGGTGTTTTGTTTATCCTTTTGCACAGTGTGTGCTGCAATTGTTTTGTTTGCTTCTCGATTTTCTGTATCAAACGGATGACCCGGAGAGGCATCCAACCTTTTCTCTGACCGAGTCCATATTCTTTCATATTAGCTATACGAATCATAACAAGAGCATCTAATTAACAAAGTCCTTTCCGTATTCACAGAGAAAGTGAATCTCCGCTGTGGGCGCCATCGGTCAAATGCGGCCATGGATGGTAAACGTTTGTCAGGATTATTGTGCACTCTTGCCACAGTTCTGTCATTTTTGGGTGCGTAATTAAATCTCTTCCATGCAAGAGATTTCTATTTTTCAATGATGATTTTATTTTGGATATCAACAACCCATGTACATATTCCACATCAGACAAGGAAAAGGGGGTGAGAAGAAGTAAGAAAGTATAAACCCTCACACCTCATACCATGACTGAACTAAACGAAACCATTTCTGCTGCACAGTCTATAGACAACTATAGAAATCAGGTGTTTTATACTGCACACTCAGTTATGCCATTCAATATATATGCTTATTGATTAAATAATCTGTTATTATATTATTCTTAAATACAAGTTTAGTAAAGATACACAACACTTATGCTAGGATCTTTTTTTTTCAATTAATCTGTAAAATGTTGTAAAGACCAAGGTAAATCAATTAGACCACTCAAATTTCATCTTGATAATTGCTTAAACTACAAAAATTAAATGGACATCAATATTAGAATGGCCATGAAGTTCATAATCATAATGTTACACTATTAATGAATTATAATGGTTGTGTTTTACTCTCTTTTTTTTTAAGGTAATGGCCTGTATTTCTAGTTTACAAGATTTTTGATGGTGAATTGATGGTCTTTGGGAAAAATAATTCAACCAACTAGTCAACTAATCTGTTGTATGGTTTCCAACTAGCCGACTATTGAAATCAGTGCAGCAGATTCTGCACCAGCTGTAGAGTTTTGTACATTTGGAGCGCCTCCATATGTGTCGTGATCCATGCTGCTTTAACATGACCATGTTTCATGCATTCATTTAAATGATTGTTTAGCATAGGGGCTCTTAACCTTTTTCACCCAAGGACCCCTTTTCCTGGCTTAAAATAACTTGGGCACCCCTTCATTTTAAGGGTTATAGCCAATTTTTCGCATCTGCCAACTTGATATTATGGCAGTAACATTTGGAATACTGTGAAAGGAATGCATAGTATCACTTTAAACTGCTGGTAAAATGTGTATCTTGGTGCTAGATAGCAATGAAACACCAGTGTCGTTTCATTTCTTTAAAAATTCACTTATTGCACCCTAGTGGTGGAAACTATATAGTGACTCGAGATGTCGCTTACTCGCCGAGGGTGACACTCACTGCTCAACCGGCCCATCTCCAAACAGTGGAGCTTGGAGATGAGCCTACATTTTAGTTGAGTTGCAAATCGTGATAGCTGAGCTGATGAAAGCAAACGCACGTACAAACACGTCTAGTACAAAAGATCGCTTTAACGTTAAGACCTGCTTGCTGCCGAGAACCACAACTGCTTGGTTAAGAGGCAGCATGGAAAAGCTGTGAGATGGTACGTAACCTCTGATCCAGGAAAATGCCAGCAGATCATGCCAATGGAATCTGCTCGTATAAATATAGTGAGCCACAGTGCCGTTAGCCTTACACTTCTTCATGGCTCCACTCATTCGAAACGTGGCGTTCAGTGCCTTGAGCAGCACAGTACCGCCCCCTACAGAAAGTAAATTAAAAGAAAATTAGTGGTTCAAACAGCCTATTTTGCGCCGATGTTGATGTGCCGCCGCACCATGCAAGGCAAGGGTTAAATAAGCTACAAGCTATAAGCTTGTTAATGACCTTCTAGTGCCCAATGCTGAATACCAGCAGACGTATTGTGCATCTGCATCTCACCATGATGCGATTGTCAGCCCCTGAACAGATAATAACTGTAGGCCTTGATCAATACATTTTTTGAGCTCGGTATAAAAAACCTGTTCCCTACCAACACACGGCAACAGAGCGATCCCTCTGCTCTCCGCTGAGCTAATCTTTCCGGGGATAACACCGAGGCGGGGCCTGTGGTGAACTACGACACAACCCGCTGATAATCCGTATTGAACTAATTCCTTAGACTGCAATGACGGGACTGCTGCTGCTGCTTGACTGGTTGCAGGTGGTTCCCAGCCGGATTTCATGCTGTACAGTGTGCTGCAGGCTGGGCACAGAGAACACTATCAAACATTCAATTTTCCACAATGCTAATGTATTCTCCTCACTGGGACAATTTGTCGGCAAGGGCGTTGTTGTTATGGGAGTGGTAAAGGATTTATAATAATACTCAGAGATTGTAGTAAACAGCCATGCATTTCATTCATGGTTCGTTGTGGAGCACATTCCCATAATGCACCTCTGGCACCCACCTCCCCACCCCTTGCCTTTGACAAGCTGCTCTTTTCTGCGCCTGACGCCTGTTTCAGCGTCAATTGGCAGTGGCTTTGACGTGGAAGACTGCATCAAATGGTGTTAGCCCACGACAATCTTGGTCGTCCTCTGCACCTCTTCCCATCAAGCCTTCCATCCAGTAGAATTCTGTGGACACTTTCCTTCCTCACGATTTGACAAAATAATTTCAAACATTTGGTTCGGGTAATATGAAGGAGGATCTTTGTGTTTTTACGCTTTCCAGGACCTTGTTATTTGAAGGTTTTTGTGTCCACCTCCATCTGTGTATCATGGTCTTTGTTTTAAAGTTCACCGCGACATCCGTAAACAACACTGGCCCGCCGGGTGGCAACGCAGGATCCGTCATGGCAAGCCTGTGTTGTTTGGGGATGTCGGCACGCCGAACCCTCCGTTGCTGTGCCCACACCGCCGCCGAATGGGCCGACACCGTCCCAGCACAACGCAAAGTATAGAACTCAAGTTCCAAAACCACCACAGACTACCCAACCATGGTCCAACAGCTCCGAACACCGCTAGCTTGAATGCTAAAAATAATAACAGCGCTGTTCACACGATGTGACGGTCACAAGCTAACTTCGATCTCAAATACCAGCGCTTTGGTGAGCAAGACGGCTGTAAATATATATTCCCAAAGCACATTAATAATGTGCTGATCATTTTACTATGTGAAATACAGCATTAATAGTTTCATTGAAATTAGCACATGCCCACAATAACAAAATATGACTTTGGAGAAGGCAATAATACATTTATAACTTTAAATTACATATCATGTTTTAATTTAATGACATGTTCACCCCGGGGTGAACATATCCCGTGCTACGTGAAGCAGCTCTATTCCTTCTTCGCTCTTCACTGCCAGATCAAATACTCATAATCTATCTACCTATATATATATATATATATATATATATATATATATATATATATATATGCATAATCACTCTCTTGTGATAATAAGCAAGCAATGTGTAAGCAATGTGTCTAAGTATGTTGCTGTAATGCATCCTTAATTGGTGGTAGATTTTTGCTCTTTCTGCTATTTAAGTCGAATTGGAAATGTAACAACCTTTCCTTGAGGTTGGTTGTTGTCACAACCTGCCAGATAAACATCCAAAATGTTTGTGTTTTCATGTTACATATTTTCTCCGACAGCTTTCCTGCATGTCTGCTCCCACCTTCATTGCACCCTTTTTGTTAACCCTGAGATAAAATGTAAATGTAGTTTATTTATAGAGCCATTTCAACACTCCGAAGGTGGACCAAAGTGCTTCACATAAAATAAAAACAGTAAAAAACGAAACATGTACACGTATCACAGTGAACAAAACAATGATAAGAACACAACAGTAAACAGTGTGCCGGCAGAAAGAAACGATAAAAAAGATAAAAGAATAAAATCAACCGTCACCACACTACACAATATTAAAAGCCATTCTAAATAAATGTGTTTTTAATTTGCTCTTAAAAAGTAAAACTTGAAAAATGACCCAAATGGGCCACAACAAAAATTTGATTCCGGCTTGATCTTATGCAATTGCGTACAAAACTGCACACCGCTGCCTTGTTCCTTGTGTTTGAGTGTTCTCATATCTGTCACCAGAGCCACATAGATACTTCCTTTTAATGTTAACTTCTTTTTGTATACACACTCTCCAATGTCTGAAACCTTGTATTAGACAGACACTGTAAAAGTGGCATGCCATAAATGAAACAAGAAGCACTCAGAGAGTGCAAACCTGCGCAAAAATTGCAGTTTGTAAGCTGTCGTCAAACTATGACGTTACTTATAGGCTACAGAAATGCACCAAACTTTAAATCACTTGTTCGATTAGTCATTTCCAAAAACAAACATGGATCTGGATGAAACAAAATTTCATCCAGATCCATGTGTAACTTTTTCAGTTATCCTCCTGACAGACAGACAAACAGACAAAAACATAACCTCCTTGGCAGAGGTAATGATGTGAAAGCACCAAAATGGTGCATTTACATCAGTGACAGACAAACCAACCAACCAACCAACTCAACAAAAAACATAACCTGCTCGGCGCAGGTAAGAAATAGGCAGATTACCGGGTGCTGGGTGGCAGCTGTGTATCATCAATGACTGATTCCAGTTTCCAGACCTCTTTGTTGTCTTCGTCATGCTGCCATCATCATAAAACAAAAAAGGCGGAATGGTGAAGAGATCATGAAACATCTCGACCTCCATGGATACCTCTCTATGCTTGGATACGCAAACACCACATTCGAGTCCTTGATCCAAATACTCTGGAGCATTCTGCTATGCAACATTGTGATGTTACATAGCAGTAATGTTGAGAGGTCTTTTGTGAAGATGAATACAAACATGAAGAACAAGGACATACAAACCCAAACAATTTGTTTTCCTCCCACCCAGGAAGTGCCTGTTTTGTCCCCCTCGAATTTAGATTCCTGCAATTCATAATTTGATTTTTGTGGCCAATTCAAAAAACATTTAAATTGTGGAGGAATGTGCCCTGTTGATTCTTGCGGCCGACCCCTCCAAACCACATCATGGAAGTAGGCCAACCATTTCTTGCTGCTTATATCATAAGGGGGCAAACCACCTCGACGGACGACTCTGAACGGCATGGCATTGTGACCTATCGTGCCGAGACGCACCGCTTCTCCCAAGCGCCATCATCCATGAGCTACATTTTTTTCATATCCCGTGTCCAACGCCTCTCGTTTCGACGTCTGGTGCCCAAACATGCAAATGACATTGGCTTTGACGCCAAATCCAGAGTCAATTGTTCGCTGTTCTTGCCTCCAGTGTCAATGCGGGGTTCGCGCTGTAGACCGAAGGTTCTAAAGGCCAAAGGTTCACAACGCCAAACGCCCCACCCCAGCCACCACGCAGCGCCCAGCAGTCTTCTGAACACCCCACAGGGTTCCGGCACCGCAGCAGAAACACACTGGTAAGTCGTTGACCTCCCACTCTGGCTTACGGTTAGGTTAGGGGTTAAGTTCACAGCACATTTGGCTTTGTGAAGGGTTAGAAGACTAGCGTTCGTTCATAACGCCGGCGTGGGCGTTGTGAACCTTTGCTCTAAATCACCTTTGGTCTACAGACATCATCCTGTCAATGCTGCACTTACATTGTATTTTTGGGACTTTTATAATAGCACAGGAAAGGAGATCTGCAGCACACCTATGTGACAGCTGCATATGCTGTGAGAATAAGCCACAGGCACAAGAGTGTGTGGGGCTAGATGAAGTGCTCTAGCCAACTGTGCCACATAGCCTGGCACTGGCAGAGTTAAGTGGAAACAGCCAACAAGTGCTGGTACTTGCTGCAGGCAAGGAGCCATTTCTCTTGTATCAGTCAGTTCTTGTGCTGTGAGACCCAAACAAAGCATCTCGTTGGGAGCAGTAATTGTTCTCTGTCGACCTGGGGGTCACTAATGGGAAATTGGAATTGGCACACACTGATGGTGTGGTTCTAAGGACTCGACACAGAGGTACGGAGCTCTTTATGTTGAATCAACAACTAAATGCCGGGATTGAGCTCTGCCTAAAAGGCTTGGCCGTCTGAGGCACAACTATGGGTGGAGTTCATTAGTAGTCAGCTAACCAACTCTTACCTGTCAACACACCTGTCGCAAGTGATGTGACAAACTGGATTACGTGATTTAAACGATAAACGATAATTTTTCAAGAAAATCATCACATGTATATCATGTGCTTTGCGCAGAGTTCATGCAGGATCCAAAAATAGTCTTGAATTTGAAAAAATATGATTTAAGCGCTTAAGGTTTCTTACGTCTTAAGAAGTTGCATTCGCTAGTTCAAGAACTGTCTCACTTTTTTCCAGTTGGTCAATGTTGTTTATCATATTGTTAATGTGTATTATCACTTTTTTTTTTTTTGCTGAGCCCTAACTTCAACCTACTCTCGTGTCACTGCTTTCTATGTTCAGTATGTAGTCTGAAGCATAGAAGTATTATTATAGAGGCAACATCAGAGGGTGTGGTTATCTAAAATGCGTCTGCACCATGAATATCGTCGCCACAGCAAGGGGCGTTCACAGCAGGATGGTGCGGCTGTGTTCCATATTTTCACTTGAAAGAGTGGGCAGACCAACTGGAGAGCTGTAAACGAAAGAGAGAGAGGGGGATATGGCTGCTTGCTTGATAGATGCATATGTGAGTACATGATATAGAGAGGAAGGTAGAGAGAGGGGGAGAGAGAGCGAGATATGGCTGGTCGCTTGATAGATGCATATCTGACTGTGAGAGAGAGAGAGAGAGAGAGAGAGGTGGGGGTGAGTGGGGGGAGAAAGAGAGAGATTGGTGCGTAGCTGACAGGTGTGTGTGCGTGAACGGGTACATGATTTACTGAAGGTGAACGCCAGCTGAATTTCTGGCTGGGTCCGATCCCAGGCGCAAGTTACAGCTTAGTGCGCCCCTTGCACAAGCGTCACAGTGAGAAATTCTCCTGAATCAGTCTCCCTGCTACACACACACACACACACACACGGCTACCTACACACATAGCCACGGACTCGCATACACACACATGACTGCAGACCCATGGCCACCAGGTTTGGGAAGATTACTTTATAAAAGTAGTCCCTTACAGTTACAAGTTTCTCTTTCAGAAGCAACCATTTTAACACTAAAACATTTTTTTCTACATTCTAAAAATATGTTTCTTAATCATTCATTTTTTGCTTTTAATTCACAGTGTTAGTGTGAAAAGGGTGTGAGAATGCGATGACTAATGGTTGTGAAGTAGATTTTCGTGGGGCGGAGCAATCTCATGGCGTTGGGTGGGCTGTTACCCAAAGCACAGTAACAAGACTATGTAGGGGGCTGTTTTGGAGCAAGCAGTCTTAACTTGTGGCGCCACGGGGCCAGCCCCTGAGTATGTGTTTTCCGTAGTCTGTAGACGTCCGCATTGAAAAGAGTTAATAATAAATGGAAACAGTAACACAATCCTATTATCCCGTTTTGAAAGTAGAGGCCCTCTTCCTCTTGGTTTCATAATAACAATCCAGCCGGTGCATTCCACTCTCATCAACTTGGCATCACCGCTCCACTCCAAGTAGTTTCTTTCTGAAGGCCATAGCTAGAGCTGCAGACAATTAATCGATTTATTGAATTAATCGGCAACTCATTTGTTAATTGTTTAAATTAACTGCCGATGAATTGTGTCATTGTTTGGGCTGTCCTCCACTCATAAGTGTTCAATGTATTTTGTTCCCAATGGCACTCTTCAGCGTCATGGCCCGCCCATTCTCTTGGATAATAAACACAAGCCCAAGAGCAACGATATAATACAGATAATAAGTATGATTGGATGAGAAATCAATGATATGAGGTAGCATGGAAGAGTAGGCAAACACTACAATTTTTTGAACTCCTCAAGACAAAAATTAGCCAACGCCTGCACTTTCTGAGGAGGCTGAGACTAGAAGAGGCTGAGAAATAATGTTGACTTTCTACAGGGCTTCCATTGAATCAATCATCAGATATGGGATAATTGTGTGGTTTGGGAACCTGTCTGTTAAATTGAGGACTGAGCTGCAAACTCTTATTAAGAGAGCAGGTAAAATAATGGGCTTGCCCCCTCCCACATCTCTGCATTTGAGAAAACAGTGGAAAGGCAGGGTTGGAAGATCGTAGAGGATGAGGAACATGTCTTGCATGGTGAATACGAATTACTGCCCTCAGGAAGAAGGTATAGAGTCCCAAACTGCAAAACAAATAGGTTCAAACATTCAATGGTTCCCTGGTCAATAAAACTGCTAAATGGTAGGTAGGATCTTAATTTGTTAACATGTTTATTTTATGATCTTTGAGCCAGGCCTCAAAGCCATGCCTCACTAACACAGTTGCTGCTGCTGTTTGTGTTTTTACTTGACTTTTATTGTTGTCTTTTTTTTGTGATCAACTTTTTTTATTGAAACATTTATGCATGTCAAAAGGAATCATACATGTCACTTTTTTTCCATTTTACAAATACATACATAATAAAAATAAAGTATGTATATAAAAATAAAACAAAAGAAATAGATAAAAGAAAACAAAACAAAGACAGACAAAACATAAAAGCATCCTAAAAAAGAAAACCCTATTAATTAACTAAAACTCCCTCCCATCCCGGCAGTGTATGGTGCCCCGTCCGAAATTTAGTGTGGCAATGAGATCAGTGATTTAATTTTTGTAGCCAGATCAGTTTTCATAGTGGTAGCTTGCACTTTATTAATTTTTGCTGCCGACCTCTCCAATAAGACAATATCGGGAAAGTACGACAACCATTTTCTCTTACTTATGTCGTGAGGAGGTAACCACCTTTGGACTAGCACTTTCTTTGCTGCTGTGAGACTGCAGAACAAAATATTTTTTTGTTTCACCGGTATATCAACTTGGTCTCCAAGATAATTAAGGAGCAGGACTGATGGGTTGACCGGAACGTTAGTGTTCAAGATATCGGACAGCACACCCGCCACTCTCTGCCAAAAATCTTTAACTTGTGGGCACTCCCACATCATGTGAAGGTAGGTACCCAAGACATTGAGCTGGCACATGTCACAGTTAGGTGAATTTGTCATCCTCATGCGATGTCTAATTATAGGAGTAAAATACATCCTGTGACACATTTTGAAATTAATTAACTGATGGTTTGGGTTTCGTGAACTCATTGAGATGTTCTTCCAAACATCTTTCCAGGATATGTCCTCTTCGTTAATGTTCAAATCTCTTCGCCATGCTGCACATATAGATAAATTCCCTTGTTTCCCCATTAAGTGTAGGTAAATAGTAGACACAAATCTTTTCCCATTAGGGGGAATTGAGTCCATAAGGTCAGCAAACGGATGGGTGGTTAAATTGCTTCCCATTGGTACACTGTCTGTTGCCAATATTGACCTAATTTGCAAATATAAATAAAAGGACGTGCCCGGAAGGTCGTATCGTGTACAGAGTTGTTGAAAATTCTGTAATCCCCTGTTATCATATAGACTTCTGAGATCGGTGATACCTTTCTCAATCCAGGGTGTGAAACATAGTGTCCTGCCGCCAACCATCATGTTCATGTTGTGCCATATAGGAGTGTCCAGGTGAAATTTACAGTTCCATCTCCGCAGCTTCTCCATATTTTGAAAGTGTTTTATCGTGTTGGTTATAATGGGTCCAAATTGTCGTAAACAGTAGTTGTCTTTTAGACCAGAAAACAAAATGTTCTTTAGATCCCTAGGGAAAATCAATTCTTCTTCCAGCGGTTTCCATGTTGCCATGGAGTCAGAGTTAAACCAGTCTACAATTGGTCGCAATTGGAATGCTTGATGATATAGTTTGAAATTAGGGAGTCCAAGGCCGCCATCGCTTTTCGGTCTTTGTAATATAGAATATTTCAATTTAGGGCGACGGCCATTCCAAATATATCTCCGAACAATTTTATCCAACTTAGTCCAGCACTCAGCTGGAGGAGAAGCTGGGATCATGAAGCTTAGAAAGTTAATGCGTGGCAATACATTCATTTTAATGGCTGCAATACGCGTCTGCAGAGACCCAGGTATATTTGCCCAGCTTGATAAGTCTTTCTCAATTGCCTTCATAATTTGGTCATAGTTGTTTTTCAATATCGTTTTTAGTGAAGGTTCGATTGCAATACCTAAATATGTTATTTTGAGTTGAGTAGGGACCATGTTAGTCAAATTAATTTGTGTGGATAAATTATTAATTCTCATAAGTGAGGATTTTTCCCAATTTATTTTATATCCTGAGTGTCTCCGGAATTCCTCAAATGTAGATAGTAAAGATGATATTGAATTGTTTATATCGGTTAAATATAGCAAGAGGTCATCTGCAAAGGCTGATAATGTATGTGTTGTGCCCTTGATTGAGATCGGCGACATGATTTTATTCTGCCTCAAATGTTGTAGCAATGGCTCCAATGAGATAACAAATAGGGATGGTGATAAATTGCAGCCCTGCCGCGATCCACGGAGTATACGGAATGGGTTTGAGTTAAGACCATTCGTATTAACCATTGCTGAAGGGTTAGCATAAAGTGTCTGAACATATCTAATGAAAGTGTCCCCAAATCTGAATCTACGAAGAACTTCCCATAAGTACTGCCATTCTAATCTATCAAATGCCTTCTCAGCGTCTAATGATAGCACTGCACAATGAGTATTTAATTTCTGGGATTCCTCAATTATATGTGATAAGCGTCTTAGGTTATCAGCAGCAAGCCTCCCTCGTATGAATCCTGTTTGATCTGGGTGAACCAATTTTTGTATATAGATTTCAATACGCATAGCCAGTAGTTTCGAAAATATCTTTAAATCAGCATTTATTAATGATATTGGCCTGTAATTAGAACAGTGTGTGGGGTCTTTACCTTTCTTTGCGATTAAAGAGATTAAGGCGACGTTTGTATGGGGGTGGAATTCCCCGCAATCGATAGCTTCTTCAATTGATTTCAAAAGGACCGGCCCCAGGAGGTGCCAGAATTGTATTATCACCTCCGGTGGTATCCCGTCCGGCCCCGGGCTTTTGCCTTTTGTTAGATTCCCAGCTGCTCGCTGAAGTTCTTGCAGAGATATAGGGCGACCTAGGTCTGCCGTCTCGCGATCGTCCAGTGTTGGTAGGTCAACACCCTGAAGGAAGCGGCTACATCTAACATGCTCATAGGCATCGGAGGATGTATACAAGTCCTTATAAAAAGAA